>OY979716.1:42791853-43011853 GCA_963855995.1 Muricea muricata | reverse complement strand
AATTTATTAAATATGTATTTCTTTTGTGTTTTCGTCGTGAATTATTTGTAATGAGTGGCCGTTCTGATCAGTGTAAACAGATACGAGTGCTTGTACCCTGTACAGAACGGAACTGTGTACAAATGTTGTAAATTACTTAACAAATGCATTTAATGATAAAATTTGTACAAATCGGGACGACTCTCAGGATATACAGACTTTACAGACACTGATTAAACATGTTATTATTGAGTTTGATAATATCTTTTGTAAACAAGACATGGTTTTATATTTGTTTTGTCACTTATGTATATATCAATTAACTCTGATCAGTTTAGAACTATAATTACTATAATTATTGATAAAAATTTGACTTTGATACATCTTACATATTAAATGGATCATAAATACAAGCTTTGTTTGCATTAATTTACCTGTTCAGACGAATTATATCTTGATGTCAGACACCGCTGTGGAAAAGAATACTTAAAATTCTGTAAGCTAAAGCAGACAGACATTTGTTTCGAACAGGAGCGACGATTGACGAAGCAAGAGCCAGAGAATTTAAACTTACTTTGTCCATACCCGCCAATGGGACAGCAGACCCCTCACAATCTGTCGGTAAACCACAAGCTCTGCGGATGCACATACTCCAGATAGGGCACTTTACCTGTATTTCCCTTACTAGCAATCTGCTGGAGAATGCAGTCAGTTCTTCTGGTGAACGACCCTTCAGCAAACAGTCCGAAGACGCATACTCTAGCAACTCCTTGTTTAACACTCGCCACAACGATTTATGAAGTTCTGGTTTTAATTACGTATGCATGAAGACAGCGTTAGCGGCAGCTTTCCATTTCTTTAGCACTATGTTTTTGACAAGAGCAATACTTTCCTCACTCGATGGGATGTGAACATAAACATTCCCTTTCGGCCATAAAATTAACACTTTTACTTACTTTTAGTTTTGTCCCCTGCCATATCGTCAATATTTAAGGCTTGATCAACCTCATCACACACTCCATATGTCTTATCTCTATTTTTCTCTTGCAGTCTTAAAATACTTCTAGATTTTTTCCTTGCATTTGGACTCCTACCGGGCGTGGAAACAGACATTGGGAGAGCTCTCTTGACATGATTACGAATAGGTGTTGTAGGTGCAGGTAAGGACGACTTGTTTTCTTTATTGCTAGTATCATTGTCGCATGATATATTTGCATGCTCGCAGGCTACATTTTCTGCATTGACAGATGACAACAGAAAGCAAAATCCTTCATAAGTCTTCCTTATTTTAGAGGTACAAGTTCTACATAGCCTCCCAGAAAGATTTTCATGCTGCTGAGCAGCTATTCCTATCCTGCCAAGTAAATGTGCTAAAATTTCACCTTCAAATCCTCTCTTTTTTGAAGCTTGAAATAAATTTTCTGATGATTCAGACTTGTATGTGTCGCTGTATTGGATTTTTAGTGAACTTTGCAACACCCGCAGTAATTGTTTACTTTTTGGGCAACATATTTTCCATCTGTTTTTGCCATTACTTTGAAAACTGACATGCTGATATTTCTATATTTTCGCTTTTGCTAGAACGCTTTTGCATGCGGGTTTCTCTCTGGTTTCCTTCATTTCCGGTGTGTTATGATTGGTTGATTTTATATTCTAAATGTTAAACGATTTTTCAAGGCTGATACTCAAATTGATAGTACATCGATGCAGGCTCTCTTCTCACCAGAGAGAGCCTGTTTGCAGGCTACCTTTTATCTGAGTTAACTAGAAAGTTATGTTAGACTTTAAGTTGTCGTGTATTTATTTGTTGGAGGTTATGCTGTTAGTCACACTTGCCTGGTAACTTAGCCTTGTGCCATGGTTGTGATCAGTTCTTGGAGAGATAAGTGCTCATGACAATTTGTCATGGCACTTTTTTCTTCAAACTCATTTTGGAGTTATGAACTTGAAGGTACTGACCTTGGAGGGATGCCTTGGCTGAATTGTCATGGCAAACTCCCTCTGCTGCCTTTGTTACAGTTGCTAAATTTAGTGTTGCTGATCGCTTATACATTGGTCATACCTATATAGTGTTGCTATGGCAAAATGTCTTGCCATCAAGGCTGCTCGCAGCTTTCGACCACAACTGGCACCTACCTCCATACCTAATACTCAGCCATTAAATGTGGTTAAAACAATTTAAGCAAGGTTAACGGCAGATGTATTGCATGCATTTCCGACTTAGGGGAGTCCATGACGTCATCGCTTATCACGGGCTGTGCGCCTTGGGACCGTTGCGATTTGCGAATGCAGCACTCATAGCTTGCTTTACCCTAGTTGCAGTAAATTTTGTGCTTGGTTTTTCATTCGCCCTTTCCCCACCCATAGGTTTTCTTTTTTCATAGGATAGTATTAATCATATATATATTTTTTGTTTTTCCACTGACTATTCAGTGTGACTGTTGCCGGAGGGATGCCTTGCCTGAATTGTCATGGCAAACTCCCTCTGCTGCCATTGTTACAGTTGCTACATTTAGTGTTGCTGATCGCTTGTATATTGGTCATACATATGTAGTGTTGCTATGGCAAGACATCTTGCCATCATCGACCACAACCGGCACCTACCTCCATACCTAATACTCTACTACTCCGTTTATCAAAAACATTACATGTGTATATATGCTTATATTTAAAATTTTGTTTGCACAAATTTATTGCCAGCCATTCAAATTTGAGAACTGGGCGTGCAAAATGTACCGAAAATTTTGGTCTTGGCCATGCATTTTGCAAACTTTCCTAGTCTGGAGGAATTATTACATGTTTTTCTAGTTTAGTGAATCCATGCAATATATTGGCAAATACATTGGTATATTGTGTAATGAGTAGAAAGTCTTGGAAATACTATCTTGGAAAAAACTTTCTGAAACAGAACTGTTGATAAAAGTGCTCAAAATATGTGGCAACAACTTAATTATTACTTAAGTGGAAGTCAAAGTACTAGCTGAAAATTTTACTTAAGTAAAAGTAAACGTATTTACCTAAAGTGCCTATGACATGTAATTTTAATACACGTTTTTTGCAAGACTGCAAACCCAGTTGACAATTTCCAAACACGAACATATTACCACTTAGTTATGTTATCTCAGTTTATATAAACTTTAAACTGAACAGTTGTGTGGGGAACATTTTAAAATGTTTGTATAAAGCAGGTAACAGCAAGAAATTTCGCTACATATTTTAAGCACTTTTGTCAACAGTTCCATTTCTATTTCAGAAAGTTTTTTCCAATTTAGTATTTCCAAGACTTTTTTCCTACTTATTACACAATGTCCCAATTTACTAACACAAGTTCTTTATCATTTACATGTTATTCTATAAAACTGCCTAAACCATGCACAAGATTCAGTGAAAGGAATGAAATTCTTTCAACTCAAATAAACATTTTGAAAATGTTGAGTTACTTTATTGCTACAGCAAACAACACTTTGAGACAGTTGATACTGTTGAAGTCGCACCATCAGAAACAGTGTATATTTGTTTGTGGGAAAGATGTGAGACACTAGGCTATCTTTAAAACAGGGAATGGGGAATCAAGTAATCAGGGAATTATCGAAATAAAATTTAAAAAATTAAAATCTATAACAGCTAGCAAATATTGTAACATGGTTTAGTGCAATACTAAACTAGCTTATGCCCCCTGGTTCCTGTTAACACTTGCATGTAATATGATATTGTATTGCCTTTATTATTGTGAATGTAAAACAAAGCAGTGTAATCGACTTCAGTGTAACCTGACACAGTGTTTGGCATCACCATAGCAACGATCTAAAAATGTGCGAAATGTGGACACTTTTTGAGGTGTCCTATTACAGCAACAGTAAAGATGTTCTTCTTAAACGCTGTGTTGTGCAGTAAAACTTTGACGCGACAAGCTGAGTTTAATATATTTGTATTCCTCATTGAATAAGCAAGATAAAGACGTTTGAATGGCTCTTTTACATACGTCTTTCAATTTTCTAAACAAGCAACGATTCACAAAGCTGCGGTGTATTGGATTTTTACTGCCTGAAAAAAAAATAAGAAATTCATTGTTTTGAACAAAGACCCTTGTCGGATTTACTTGGCCATCTAGAGAAAAAACACTTCCTTGTTTATCAAGCGTTAAACTTGTCTTGTACTTTAGCCAGTCGTGTATCTTTCGCCAGCGAGAATAGAACTCTAGTTGCACGTTTATGGCCGTGTTAATACGTGCTCCAGGCAAGATGTCGGGAGTGCTTGAAAGCTTTAAACTCCCTTTGCTAATAAAATGAAGGCGAATAGACCATGGCCTGCCTCTGTTTGACTGGAAGTCATTAACGGTGGTAGAACAACTGGGAAGTGGCGCATTTGGCTCTATTCGTCATGCAAAATATATGGAAAATGAGAAGAACGTTGTTATTAAAAAACTTAAGAGTGAATGCAGTGATGCCAAAGGTGCTTCTTGGAATCAAACATCCCAATATACCCACCTTTCTGGGCTTTTTGGATAGTCCGTACTCAGTCATGATGGAGTATGTAATGTTTGACTTTCAACCATTTGGCATAGAGAAAAAGGTTATTAACCTTGAAGATTTTTACCACTTTATCGACAACGAATGGGACTTTGACTTGTTTGCGGGTGTTCTAGTTGTTTGTATGAAAGATGTCATTAATGCACTCAAATATTTACACGGGCGTGATATCGTGCATAGAGATCTGAAAGCGAACAATGTGTTGGTAACTAACCAGCATTATTGCCGCGAAGATCAAGAAACAGTTTCACGTATTTGTGCAGAATGCCCGATTGTCTGCAAGGTCACAGATTTTGGATTGAGTAGATCACTAGACGCTTAAACTCGATCTGTGTTACAGTCGCGCACAGAGGAAATGATTCGAGGCAGACTGGTATATATGGCACCCAAAATCCATCTGGGTATATTAAAGAGGGCAAACCAGACAGACTTAAAAAAACGGACATTTGGTCCGTTGGCATTTTGCCATATGAATTGATTAACCCAAATTTAATAAATCCATACTGCAAAGAGGCAGAACTATCCAGTAGCCCACTCACCATTGAGATCATGAAATCCTTCATGCAAAGCCAAACACTTCCCACCCATGAGGCGAAATACGAGTTACACAGAATCCCACAATGGTGGCAGATAGAAGAAGCCTTTAACCTGTGTGCCAAGTTTGACCCAGATGCAAGACCAGCGATTTTTGAAATTGCCAAAGGAGTCACTGATTCTTAAAGGAGCTATGTCACCATCTGCGCATCTTTTCTGCGCACATGCTAATCTCATTCGGAAAACGTCGGAATCTGCTCGTTTGATATTGTTCGGCCATTTTGTCAAAGGTCAAGGAGCAATGTTATCGTCTACAATATCTACGGTAAGAAATATGCATATATTTGCATAGTAATGTCGTTTGAAATCGAGTGAAACATATCAATCTTTCCTGAAATTAATATAGGCTGATGACCATTGCACATGCAAAAGCTCTAGTAGCACAAAAAGAAAAGAAAACCCTAGTCGAGGATGCCCTTGCAAGGCTAGGAACGTCAGTTGCTCTGCAAGTTGCCGATGTGGTAGTCGTTCTAAGCCGTGTAAAAACAAGGTATGTTTGTAGAATATAGATAATTGGTTTACTGCAGTGGCTCGTAAATACGTACTAAATATTCGACTTTACTTCAGGAAAGAGGTAAAAACTCACAAGTTGGGGATGAAACTCAAAGCCGAACACGTGCAGCACGCACTACGAGGAGAAATTCTGGTTTTCGTCTCACCCATGAAGCGCCTGAATCCGAGGAATCACAAAGGGAGCAGGAACACAAGGATGTCAAGGTATTTCAACTTATTCTCAATTATATCACAACTGATTCTGAGCCGATTTGTCAGTTCCAGTGCGTAAAGTTTTATAGTTGCTATATTAATCATGTGAATTTGATTCAAGTCTAGAAAATGCAAACCTAAAAACATGATGGTAGAGATTTACCTCTTAGGAATTTCCTTTGATTTTCTTCCTGGTTTTGATTAGCTTCATATGAACTAATATGTCAAATTTCGATAAAATTTTCTGTCCCAATAAAATCAAAATCTGAATAAACATTCATCTTTATTCTTACAAAATTTTGCTATAAGTATGCCAGCTCTATTTTATTAGTGATTAATGAAGTATTTTTGTGATTTAGAGCTTCATTGCCACATTGGATGATGCAATGGTACGAAAGCTAGCTATTCATGGTCTGAGACGAGGAATAGGAAGTATGGATTATATCCATACCCTATTGATTATGGAGGATGACCTTGATGAGGATGATATGGGTGAGTTTGGGTCTGAAGAGCCACATGAACTTGGCAGTTCAGATCAAAATACAACAGGACAACCTGCTGAGCCAAACCACCCCTTGCCTGCCTCACTGCCAGATTGGTGTGTATGTGGACATTGTAGGCCCATGTCACAGGAGGTTGAAAACAAATGTTGCAAACAAAGACGGTGCATAACACTTTCCCAAAGGTTTGCTAAACTATGTCTTGACCCGGATGTTTTGGAATTGTGTGTTCGGAACAGAGCAGACATTCGAAATGACCAGGAAGATAACAGCACCAGGGCATTTCGAAAAGCTGCACACAGGCAGTTTATCCTGGCACTTCATGGCCACTTAGAAAAAGGAAACAGGCGTGTTTGTCCTTCTTGTGCTGTATGGAAAATTCGGGAACGTTATCCTTCGGTTACAGGGGTTTATATGGGGTATTGGGAACATTAGCACAATTTGTTTGGGGTTTTTTTAATTGTGTACATTATGTAATTTTCGAACTTTGGAATTTTCACATTATGCTAGTTAGTTTCAGGGGTATTGAAAGTAGTACAACATTCACTTAATGTAATTTTACTTATACACAGTTACATAGTGTGTGTGAAAAACTGGAGTCGTTCAAATTCCAACTAGCTGAACAAATGGATGATTTGATTGTTCATGCAATATGAAAAAAATATGCCTTGTTTACAAAAAAGATCAATCATACTGTAACTTATAAATGTGCAAGGTACTTCTTTGAATAGTTTGTGCATGGTCTCACTAGTACAAATGGTTTGTTTTAAAGCACACTAATTTGAAACAAGAATTATAGCTTGTTACATAAATTCAATATACAATATGAGTTGAACTGAATTTGAAAGACTCCCTTGTACATGACTGTATGAATAATGGGGTAAATACTCCATAATCATTTTAGTTCAGTATAAAAAATATAAGACCAATTTATTTTCTGTCAGCAAATCTGCTACGTCTACGTATAATGTCCGTTGAAGGTGGTGCTGGAACATGAGCAATTGTGGGGGAAATGATTTGGGGGTCACTTTCGTTTAGGGACACGTGTTGTGTGACAGCACCAACATCTTGCTGTCTTCGCCGTAGGATTACTGCCATCAAAACTGGAACATATTCATAACCCTTTGAAACTTTGATGATCTTTTGATCCCACTGTCTTGTTCTTTGATTGTATTTTCTTGTTACCATCACATCACCAGATTTTTTAGTTGCTTGTGGCAGGTTTACATGGTAGTTCCAGTCGATGGCAGCCAACTGCTTTCTGGCTTTGTAGACTTGATAACTAAACACATTGCACTTTATTTAGTACCATAATACATGCATATCTAACACACATATTGAAGAATTGAAAATAATACACTTGAATGGTGTTCTCTTTGGCATGTAGATCAGACTCAAACTGTTAGCACATTCAATGCTACCAGTATGCCTGGTAAAATTTAAACAAAAGTAAATTTAGGTTATGGTGAACAAAGGGAAAATTTTACAAAATCCCTATTGAACATCTAAGAGTATTATATATCTTTTCTTAGGCTATTTTTGTCTTCTGGGAATAGATCCTTTTTATTAATATTATTGAATTTACCTAAATCGTATGTAATACTTTAAGCTAGCTAAAAGCTCAGGATTAAGGGTAACTTTTTGCAGTTTTAGGAAATCCTTGTCTCTGCGATCGAACCATGGCAAGCTTTCATCATGCTCATCATCAGCATGGTCACACTGACCACCAAGCCACTTGTGTTGATTACAAACATGATGAAGCAGTGCAATCCACTTGTCCTGAAATTGCAAAAAAGATCACCATGAGCAATGGCTTATACAACGATCTGAATTTACTTTACAGTTTAATTAAAGAAGTTATTTTTGCAGAGAGTATGAGAATACTCTATTATTTGGGCAAAGGTATACCTTCATTACTTTTAGTGCTTCTTCACAAGGTGTTGAATCATCTTTCATACAAATGCTAGCACAGTGCCAGAAGTGCCTCACAATGTGTGCTGACCATTCCTTTATTTTATTCATAGCTTTTGGTTTACTGAGCTAGAAATAAAAAAAGCAGTTAAGATGAATTTAATTGAACAACACACATTCATCAGAATTTTATACCTTTGCAAGACACTTTTTAATGCTTTTGGACTTGTGCCAAATATCCAGGCTGTGAAGTATATCTTTAAATTCTGCTTCTAAAAATGAAATAATTGAAATTAGTTTTGCAGGCAAGTCTAAATATCTAGTATTTCAATCTAGTATTATAGTATTATATCTAGTATTTATAGTATTCTGGGTAACAAGGGTATGGACAATGCAAATTGTTGGTGTGATAAAAAAGGAAAAACAAAAAAGCCCTTACATAGTCTTTAGAACTTACCAAGTAATGCTTTTATTGATGTTGATGCATCAGTAACCAATTCCACCACATTGACCCTTTCACTTAATGCTGTTAGCCCTCTTTTCACTGCTTCTCTCTCCATGTTTGTTGATGTGAGGCCAACATGTCTCTTATCCAGGACTTCAATGTCAATTATGTAATTTTTGTTTGCCTCAACCATGAAGTGTCACAAATTTTTGGCATTGAAGCCCGGGGAGTCACATTGGCCATCACCACCAACAACAATGCTTTCCCCTGCAAACTCATCCAGGATTTCTTCTCTCATCCAGAACCACCATTCATTGATAGCTGGAATAAGGTACAACCTTTGCATCCTGTAGTAACTTGAGCTTGACAGAAATGCCAACCCATAAAAATCAGCCAGGCTTTTAATTTTGGCAAAATTGTTTCCTGACAACAAAACTGAAGCAGCTGCCTGTAGGTTGTTTGCATATAATCCATTAACATCATGCGAAGAACAAAATTTAAAATGATGGCCAGACACACAAGAACACGTGGCAATTAATGTTGTTCCAATGAAATGGTGCTTGACTGTACAAGCATTTGAACAACCAGGTGTTTGGCAACGAGCTTGGAAAACATTTATTATGAGGTCAAGTGAGCAGACAAATTTTTTCTCCTTGACCAATTCAACTTCTCTGGCAAAGTTGTTCATTTCTTCTCCTCTGCTCAATTTCTTATTTGGACCATAGGATGGCCATAGCATGCTTGTATTCTTTTGCTGCATTACTACAGTACTCTCTTGGTAGTGTTCTGCATCACTACCAGTTTCCCTAATAAAAATTACTTAATTTTAGTATTCAAGATACTTGTAATTTTTGTCTCCCTGGATCCTCAAACAAGATAAACATTACTTGGCACTTCATGCTTTCACATTGTGGGTGGATCGCTTAACTAATATTATGGTATACTTTACTGCTAATACTATGGTATACAGGGCACATCATAAAACAAGTAAAACTGTATGTGCAAAATAATCATACCTCATAAACATATCACTTTCTTCCTGTGAATCATCATCATCACTGTCAAGGTAAAACACTCCAGTAGTATCTTGCTCACTATGTGAAAAATATATACATTTTAATAATCAGTAATAATAAACATAATATGTGTATTTCATGACCAAATTACCGACAATATCACCAAGAGTGCAATAAATGAAATTAATATATACCTATAGACAAATTAATTAAAACAATAATAATCGAAATTTAAGTTGAACATTTGAATTGCATCTTTGTACTTATGCTATAACCTGTTCTCGTCTAAGTCATCCACAGGGGCACTTTCGACTATTTTTTTATCAGCATTCAACATACGAACAGCTGATGACATCTCATGAAGACTGTAAAAATGAAAAATAGAAGTTCATTAAAAAACATGTTTGGCAAAGATTGTTTTTATAAATTTGCACATAAACTGCTTTGATTGTGTTACCTTACACTCTCCTCTGAGGTTCTTTCATCTGATGTTTCTCCTTCATCATCCGTAAAAAGCGAAGAATTTGACCTAAAATTTCAAGTCAACATTAAAATTCGCTAACTGCATGAATGGCAGTGTATATTTTAATATTGTATCGCATCGATATCATATGCGCATTATATGCTAAAGATAATTAATTTACCTCTCAAGCGATGCCTCGACGGGTTTAACAATACTTGAATGGTCGACATTCACTTGAATATCTGGTTCACCTCGAAGAATCGGAGAATTTTCCACCAGCATTGGGCTTGGAATGACACTTGAAATGACACTGGCGTCTTTCCTGGGCGTTGATGTTTGTGGGCCTAAGTATGTGTATTATATTCAATAAATAATTTATCGAGTTTTCAAACTCGTTCAGTGAGTTTAATATGCTTGTCTCTAAAGTTATTCTAATCTAATGCAGCTAAAATAGTTAAATTACCTTCCATGTTGATAAAGCTTGTACCCACATCACAGGCATCAGCACGCTGTGAACTTGTGGAGTTTTCCTTTTGTCTTTTCTCTGCGCCTGAATCAACCCTAAATAATAGATACCTTACTTACAAGTCCTTATTTTGCTTAAATTCATAGCTCATGGAAATAAAATTGACCGTACGAAACCTTAAAATCCTACCTTCGGCGGAATTCCAGTGATAATAAATGTGCGGCAAATTCGCTGTCGCTACAAGACCCATATCCAGCGACAGTCTTAGCGTCTTTCCAAGCTTCAAATACGGCCAGAGTGAGATATATTCGTCTGTGCTTGCTATTCCAATCTTTTTTGGCAAAACTTGAATATTCATATTTTCTTTTCCGACCAGAATTATTTCGTCGGCCACCATGCGCTCGCCCTCGCGCTTCCGCCATGTTGAAATGATAAACTTGAAAAAGTCAGGCTGAATTTTTCAAGTTATCATATGCGCAGAAAAGATGCGCAGACGGTGACATTGCTCCTTTAAAGGCTTAAACGTTAGCCAGAACACCGCACTAAAAAAAGCCGATTCTGAATTTGCACATAGGATGCAATTTAATGCAAGTAACTTGTTGGAAATGAATCACGAAAGCCTACAAAATGATGGAACAAACGCATGTGTTTTTTTGGCATTAAAAGTCTGACGTTTTTATAAAGAACAACAGTCAAGATGATAATGGAATTTTTTGGGAGGAACTGGAAACGATTACAGAGGAAACAATTAAGATGTTCCTGGCAAAAATTAACAATGTAAGAAATTCTTCAGAAACGTATGACCCAATTCAAGCTAAAGATATTTTAACATCCAACAATCTTCTTGAAGGAAACTACCAGTTATCAGAGGAATGTGTCTCTAACAGCAGCATTTTTACGGACTTAGGGAAGACAGGAACTATTGAATGCTCTCACCAATGAAAAGCTGACACACGTGATGAGACTGGTCAGATTGTATACCTGCTGGCCTTACACATTTTTAGTGGGAGTTCACAATGGCAGTTTCTTCCTAATTGATTCACATCCACTTGGTGAAGCCTTGGGTGGAAACGGTAATGCAATAGTTGTGCATATTAAAGATAGAAGTTTACAATCGTGCAAGATGTTTGTACAATGGATTTTAAAGCATTTAAAGAGAAGTGGAGTCAATCAAGAGGCAGCACAGTCTGACAGTAAACATACAGCCGTTGGAAATTTTACAGAAGAAAACAATTCTCTATCTTTAGTACTGTCGTCTTTCGAGTAATAGACTGATTTAGATAGAGGATACTAATGTCAGCCAAGCAATGATCTTGGCACGACTCAGCTAGACAGCTACTTTAACTGCCAAAAAGACAAAGACAATGAAGTTTTTCTTTAGGAAAATATATTGAATTTCATTTTAAGATGCACTAAATGCTACAAATTTTGAAACACCACCATGACAAATTTTAGGTTGCAGCGAGAAGCATAGCGATACATCGGATGTGAATTTCCCTGACTCCACGACTCATATTGTACACGGAAACAGCGATGCAAGTAATATCTTTGAGGTACAAAATAGTAAAGTGATTTTATTCCTTTTTTAAATCAATGATGTTGCAAATGCAAAAAATTAAACCCAATATTGGCAATATAACTTATTTGGAAGAATGTTTAGAAAATGATTATGATTTTTTTCTGCCCTTGAGATATTCAACTTTATTCAATATCCAAATCATACCATTGTGATGTCACTGAACAACTAAACTACCAACTAAAGGGTCCTGGACCTACTCAAAGTCTTCAGATAAAAGATTTTATTCCCAGGCATATCGATCTTTTCATCACAGCTCTGATTTGATTTTTAAACTGGTGTGAATTTTTAAATCTATATTCGTTCTGTAAAATAAAAAATGGATGAATATTTTTTTAGGAAGATGTTCAAAGTACCAATGAACGTTTGGGCATGCAATGGATGTGCGAGTATGTCACCGTAAGCAGGTACATTTGTATGTATAATTATTTTAGCCCATTAAGCTCCCTTGCTCTGGAAACGTGCATACGATCAAATTACATAAAAGATGATTTCTCAAAAGTTTTGTACTTTCTGATTATAGCAAATGTGTTTAAACGCACAACTTTAAAAACAAGGCTGCGATGTGCAGTTAAAACTGTATAACTTAACTGCAGAGTACAAAAAGTTTATTAAAAGATCTTCCACAAAATAGCCTCACAACCCCATCTAGGCCTTTTGGAAAGTACATCAGTTTCCAAAATTTGTCAGGTTCCCATTTGCGAGAAAATTTTTTCAACAAATTAATAACTAGATTGTTGGCCTTTGAAAAGTTGGTATAGAAATATCTGAGGCTAGTTTGATGCTCAAATTGAGCAGAGCCAGTCCGTGCACATAGCTTAGTGCATTGAAATCATTGCTTATGGCTATTTATTTTGTTCAGCAGCCCATTAGTAATTCTTTGTCGGATGATCTAGTTTGACCCGTGCGCCAAAAACATTTGTGGACACACGGATAGTGTGCCATACAATGGTGATGTGCTAACACCAGTATTTGAATGGCGAAGGCATGCATACCAATTTGAGAGTTTGGTGAATATACTAATGGGAGAGTACGAACCAGAAAGATTGTGTGTTACTCAGCCAGTGAATGCAGCAAAGAATGTGTCTTTTTTGGTGGACAACTCAAAAGGTAAAATCTTGATGGCATAAAGTGTGATGATATGGGTGCCAGGGAGCACAATGGTTCACGAAAGAAGTCTTTCTTGGTGAAACGTGGAAAACAGGGAAAGATAAAGAATGTAGTTTTGCTAAAAGATAACAAAATCCCACCGGAGAGATCTGACATATTTACACTGAAACGAGTATACTATGTGAATAAATCAAGTAGCAATGTGCGAAAAATCATATCGACCGTACAAGGTAAGTTTCAAGTAAAACACATGCACAAGTTTCAGACCAACCATTTCGGTTTTTAGTAATTGGAAATATTCCTATATATACAAGTAAGAAGCTGGCCTAATTATTTGACTGCTGTACCATAATTACGTATTTATTTGTGGTTTAATTTTTTTAATTTTTAAACTTTTTAATTGCATATTAGTAATTAAGAGAAACGTTTCGGCTATATATAGTGTTATACCCAATTTTAGTAGCATGATCATCATGCAAGTTATGGAGGTAAAAAATAAATATATCACATGCAAAAATCAGGCATAATACGGTACTAAATGTACAACTAATCCAACTATATACTTTTCGTTTTAGATTCTGATGGCACAAAACCACGGTAGACACTCATCCAGTACATTTTTAAGGGAAAGGAACACCGAGTCAGTATTGTTTTACCTCATGGTAATGCAAAGAAGAACACACCGTATGCACGTTTAATGCCAAAGTGTAAGGAAAGCATTGCAGGCTTCGCTTAATGGAACCCCCCTTCTGAAACTCACAGGGACAAATACAAGTCTTTCTTATAAGAAAATGATAGAAAGAACACTCTGACATTATCGAAAATCTTCAATACTAATGATTAATAAGGTCTCAACTCATTTTTCGGTAAGAGAACAAGGGAACAAGTTTCAGCATAATGAAAGTAATAAGTTTTCTGTCAACAGACGTGTTAGGTTACGCAAGGCAACATGGTAGTAACTATTGTTTAATTTGGTAGGTGTGCAGCAAAGAAACACGCAAAGGATCCCACCTCCAAGGGAAGTACAGGCGAGGTACGAGGAATCTAGGAACTGTTAGAGAAAGCCAAAAGAGAAGAAAAAGATGATAATTCCATCTTCATCAGAGAATGTAGAATACATCCAGACTTTCTTGTTGTTTTGGCAAGCGATCGGCAACTTTGCAACTTGAAATTTTTTTGCACCAACCCAAACAAATTCTGTATTTTTGGAGCTGACCCAACATTTAAAATATTCCAAGAAAATATAAGTTTAATGGTGACTACCTACAGAAATCTCAAACTTCATCACGGTGTAACACAAAAGCTGCCAGTGTTTATCGGTCCTGTTCTAATGCACCAGCGTAAGGACTGAAAAACATATTCGAGATTTGCTAATTCGTTGATTACTGAATGCCCCACTCTTCAAGGTATCATAGCCTGCAGGACTGATGGAGAAGCAGCTTTAATAAACAGATTAAAGCGAAACTTTTTATTCTCGCTGTTTTTGCGTTGTTTCATACACTTTAAAGACAACGTGAAATGAGAGCTACAAGAATGTGGATTGTCGTCAGCAACAAAGAACTTGTTTCTTGAGGAGATCTTTGGGAAACAGGTCGACACCAAGTACACTGGTCTAGTTTATAGTAGCAGCCTAGAGGAGTTTGATTCAAGCCTTCAAAAATTGGAGAACAAGTGGAACGAGCACAAAAAGGCAGAGAATAATTTATCCAAAAAATCATCTACGTTCTATGAATGGTTCTTGAAAGAAAAGGTATGGTATTAAGACCGCACTGATAAAATGATATACATTTATGGGCATAAGTAATAAAAATCATCATATGGCCATCATACAATTGTTGGTTGTTTTTTGCACTGGAATTGTAATCTAAAAAAGCAAGGTTTAAGGTCACTCCCAACCATTATTATGTTATAATAACCTGTTGGAACTCCAAATAAGTACTGAGTTTTAAAATCAAAAGAATATAATTTTTTTAGCAAAAATGACGTCGGTCGTATCAAAACATTATGGTTGCCTTAATGTACACTATTTTAACTCAGAGCTATTTCCAACGCGTAATAATTATTCAAAAGTTTTACCCTAAATTAACAATATTCCCCTCGTGAAAAACATCAGGGAACCACCTCTATCCACAAAAAATATCTCAGTTTCAACGTTGTGTACTGAAACACTCTAATCCAATTTTAATTGAAATACTTGGACTTGGTTTTTTAATAACTCATTTGAACACTTTGTTGAATTTTGAATTATCGTAGACAGGAGAATGGGGTGACAAATGTGTGGTGAATTGTAGCTGACATGTGTCTAATTTAACGCCATTGTTTAATTTCATTGACTAACGATATGAACAAGTCGATGCTAAAGCCCATTAGAGTCGCAGCCGGTCTTGGTGATCCACCCAGAGAATACACAAATGACCCCAAGGCTGCAAATTTTATTGTGAAACACGTTCTTAAATTTGACTCAAAACGACCCCATGAGTTCATGGATGAAATTAAAAATATCATCGAGACCCAATTTTGAAATGAAGATCGTGGTGTCTTTGGAAAAGGACTGTATGAAATCTGTTCAGAATTTCAGCACTTGGCAGTAAATGACCAACAGTGGAGCAAGCTCAGCAGTGATGAGAAAATACGTAAACTTACCAAGTATAGAGAAAGTGGAATGGATATAAAGAGAGCATTAGAAAAAAGCAAAATTGCCATGGAACAATCTGAGTCATTATCTGTAGGCATGCTATTACATGTGACAGCATCTAGGAGCAGAGTTACCACAGTGCCAATGCCAATTTTAAGTGCAATGTTTGACAAAGCTAATCGCCTATTACAAGCATCAAGTCATGTGGTCCCAAAGCCAGGCGCATCAGATGGATCGTTCATTGTTGCTGGTCATGCAAACACTTTCCACCTTGTCACACCAGGTAGAGGTAGCTCATTGAAATGTGATAAAAACTGTGTCAACAGTACTACAAGCATTTGCAAGTCCGAGGCACATTAAAAGAGTTTCTTACTTGGTATAAAAAGTCTAACAACAGCCCACAACTCCTCGAGATGACGTTGGGCAGTGGTCCAAAGAATGCGGGCAAGAAACCAAGCAGCTGTAAGGGACAAACAAGAAAAAAACAGCCGTGGCACAAGTAACTGACCTTTTAAATACCAGCGATTCTTCGCCAACAAACCATCCTTTTCCACATGCCGTTCTAACTGGAGATCTACATTCTATTGCGACAGTCATACCACATACATCAGCAAACAGAACCTTTTACACAATGAAAACCAGTAATAAATTTCACTCAATAGGTTCAAACCTTTTTCAAAATATCCAACATTTTTTATGCCTGATCCATCTCATCTGATTAAAAAAAGTAGAAATAACTTGTTTTACAGTGGCATCAAAAGCAACCATAAACAAGTTACCTGTCAAATGATGAACAATGCAAGGCACATTTTCTGGGACCATATCAATGATGTTCACAGAAAAAGAACAGTCAAGGCACCTTTATGTCACAGATCTCTGTAGTTCACATATCCACCTTGACAATCTTAGCACAATGTGCGTAAAATTGGCTGTACAAAGACTATCAAAAAAAGTTGCCAGTGACATGAACAATTGTGATAATGAAACTACAAAAGCAGTGCAAGAATACATAGTAGCCTGCAGTAAGTTCTGGCATATTTCCAACACCTCTATAGCACTAAGAGGCAGGGAGAAAGAAATGATTAAACAGCTTGATGAGGTGGCTGAATACTTCAGCAAGTGGAAAAAGGGTTTGGAAAAACAGTTTGCAACAAAAACTGAACAAGCTAACCATTTTATATCTTGGCCAATAATGCCCGATTTGATAGTAAGATACCTTTCTGGAGTTCACTTTCAAACCCCTACAATGTGCCTGGACAACATGCACTATTGTGTTTGTTTGCTGCTTTGTCTCATTTTAATAACTATTTTAATATAACTTTTCCAACAAACCTTACAAAACGTTTTTACCATGTTCAAAATCAACAATATGCTCTAGACAATAGCATTTTACCTATACATTACTGCTGGCCAGTTAGTTCCAGTCTCTTTTAATGTCTCTGGTTCTAGGAAGTTCTCTTCATCTCTTACACTCTTACACTCTCTTCTCCTTGCTGAATGTCGATCGTGACATTTAGTGAACCTATCTTAAAGAATGAGTCTCATATTAGTGCATTGTGTGCTTGAATGTCTTTGGCGGCCATTTTAGGGTGCATGGCATCTTTATAGCCAAAAGAGTGTGAGAAAATTTGTGCCTTTCTGAGTATTCTTGGTGTACATATTTCTTTTCTTTTTTCAAATTTTAACTGTTGTTTAGCACTTTAATTATTGCAAGTTATCTTGCTAAACTTAATGTTATATTTGTAATGATTATGTAAATGGCTACTAAAATGAATTAGCATTATTTGCGTGTGGTCATGACATAGCATATTGCGGTGAGCACTCCTCTCCGTACCATGCACTTCCTCTGTGTAGTAGATCATGCAAAGTCATTGTTAAGGTGTAATCTAACAACTTGAACTGTTTATAATTTATGTCATAATGAAAATTGTCACGTGATATGTTCTTGTATTATTAAAATTCTTCTGTAATGCCCTCTTCGTAATCGGACATGTGTTTGTATTTCTTTGAGTTATAATCCGAAGTAATTCTCCGTCTATCGAGCATGGTGACCTCAACAGGTTATGGGCCCAGAGTGAAAATACGCTTTAACAGAGATGAGAGAAAATATGAAATATGGGAGGCAAAATTTATGGGTTATCTTCATATTTTAAAGTTGAAAGAAACTGTCGAGAGCGAAGAGCCAAACGCAGCAAAAAATGTCGATGTATATGCAGAACTAATACAAGTTTTAGACGATCGATCACTGTCTCTGGTCATGCGAGAAGCTACAGATGATGGCAAGAAGGCCATCAGCATACTTCGAGAACATTATATATCGAGTGGAAAGCCGAAAGTCATTGCACTTTATACTGAATCAACCACGTTACAGAAAGGTGAAAATGAGTGTGTAACTGACTACATGTTACGAGCTGAGGCGTCTATGGCAGCATTAAAGAATGCAGGTGAAGAAGTTGGCGATTCACTGCTAATAGCAATGATTTTGAAAGGGCTTCCGCCAAAATTCAAAGCATTTAACACCGTGAGCACTCAGAAGGGCAAGCAACCAACATATTTAGAATTTAAAGTATCCCTACGAGCATTTGAAGAAAATGAGAAACCCACGTCGAAAGACAACGTGCTGAAATTGGGTGTAAACAACAAGATAAAGTGTTATGCATGTAAACAAGCAGGACATAAGCTGACCAGTGTCCACATTCACGAAAATGGTGCCATCATTGTAAAACTAAAACCCACAACACCAAGGAATGCCGAAAGAAAAACCAAGAAACCTCCAATGCAGTCAAGAATGCCCAACATCAACCAGAACGAGATGAACCCGAGCACAGTCAAGGATCATTTATCTTTAAAGTCAGCAATGAACCACCTGAATCTAACGTTGAAAGCTTGAAGGCAAGTTTACTTGTAGATTATGGAGCTACAACCCACATAGTTAATGATAAAAATAAATTTACAAGTTTTGATGAAAATTTCAATCCCGAAGTACACTTTATAGAGCCAGCAGATGGGACAAGGCGAAATAACATAGCTTTAAGTAGAGGTGATGCTAATATTCTTTTGCATGACAATTAATGCCATGGTATGGCACACTTTTATCACGGTACACATCAGGAGAAAACGGAACAGTATGTCTTGTCACTTGGGATACACCATCAACAGGGTCGGTGACAGGTAACTCTTGTAACAGTGGAAGGCCAGGACAGATATAAGCTTGTATCTCAGTTGTCAATGATGACACTGATACAAAGGACATCGAGTGTTTAATTTCAGTATAAATTCGTGATTGCTGGACAAAAACCGACCAAAAGATGTGACTTCGAACCTCAAATTAGAGTCTATCCTCACACAATATAGTGGCAACACATGCTTGCCGTCGAAATATTCCAACCTGAAGGAGTTTTCGTCAGCTTTTTTAGACCATCCTTTCAAAAGCAGCTTGGAAACCTTCGAATGTAAATCGGAAATGTTCTTGTAGACTTTCGAAGGGGCCAAATTGTGTTTGTTTATAATTCTTCTGGAAGTCGAAGGCCTTGGATTATCCAGCGATTTCTTTGGGAGATTTATTGTTAGAATAGATCCCTGTAGTGTAGTGAATTAGGTTTAAAAGGAAATACGTAATCATTATAAATAATTAATAAGATATAGAGATTGTATATAAATAGATGAACAAATTTAATAAAGGGTTAGTTCCACTTAGTGGCTGGTGTGATTCTGAACGATACAACAATTGGCAACGAGGATGGGGGAAAGTTTCCTGCCACCACCAAGACAGTTTAATACAGCTGCTGTTGATATGCATGTAGAATGGAGGACGTGGATAAACTCCTTTCATATTTATTCACAAGCCATAGAGTTGGAGAAGAAGTCAGACAGCATACAAACGACAACAATGCTTCATTGTCTTGGTCCGTCGGTGCAAAGGATTTATGAAACCTTGCCTGACAAGAAAGACACGTTCAAGGAAGCAGAAAAGGCGTTAGAGCAATAATTCGCCCCGAAACAGAATGTGGTCGCAGAAAGGTATAAATTCCACAGTAGAAAACAGAATAGTGACGAGCCTATTGATGCGTATTTGGGCAGCTTGCGTGAACTCGCAAAGGCGTGTGAGTTTGGCGAATTTGAAGATGAGATGATAAGAGATCAAATCGTTGAGAAGTGTCATTCGACCAATTTGAAAGAACGTTTATTAGCACAGGATAGTTTGGATCTGGCTAAAACGATCAGAATAGCAAGAAGTAATGAACATGCTGTTCAAGAAACGCGTATGCTCACAGGGTTGGGCACAAAGGACGATCCTATTAACATTGATAGAATTAAAGAGAAGCCACAAGGGCTAAGAAGGGATAAGAAATCCTCCATGTGTTATAGATGCGGTGGTGCGTTTCATGCTAAATATAACGACTGTCCCGATATAAACATTAAGTGCAACAATTGTAAAAAGGTGGGTCACTACGCCCGTGTATGTCGCTCGAAAGCTCGAGGGCAAAATTCGAAGTCATGGTCTAGAATGAAGCAAAAAGGATATCGCAAAGTTCGTGCCGTAAAGCAGGAAGATTGGCTTGAAGAAGAAACCGATTCAGATGATGTTGAACCGGTCCTGTATGTCAATAATAAAGATAATTCCATTCAAATTGAATTGAATGGTTGAAAAATTAGAATGATAATTGACACTGGTAGCGTACAGAACATTATATCATCAGAGCTCTATCATTCGCAATTTAAAGTATATCAACTAATGAAGACCAGCAAGAAATTTACAGCGTATGGTCAGAGGAATCATCTGAACTGCCTTGGCTATTTCAAAGCAAGCCTAAGAGCAGGTATGAAAACGATTAGCAGTAAAGTTTATGTAATACAAGGTCAAGCTGAAGCCCTTCTGGGGCGTAATGCACGTATCGAGTTGGGCGTAATTCGTCAAGTAATGCCCATAAAAGTAGAAAGTAATGTTAATCAAAAAACCAAAACTTGCTTTGATAATTTAATTGAAGAATATAATGATATATTTACTGGGTTAGGTAAAATAGCTAAATTTGAACACAAGATAAGTGTTAACCCAAATGTTAAACCAGTTAGTCAAAAATTAAGGCGAATTCCCTTTGGGCAAATAGAAAGTGTTGACCGGGAAATCGATAAAATGCTAAATGACGGCGTCATCGAAGACGCCACCCAACCAAGTCCATGGGTTTCAAACTTAGTTGTAGTGCCGAAATCATCTGGAGGTGTAAGAGTTTGTTGCGATTTACGAGAGTTAAATAAAGTGTTTGTTAGGGAACGACATGTTTTACCTAAGGTTGAAGATACCTTGCAAAACTTACGCGGGTCAAAATATTTTGCCAAAATCGATCTAAAAAGTGGGTTTTTTCAATTGGACTTAGCAGAGGAGTCTCGCTATTTAACAACATTTATAACCCACAGAGGTTGTTTCAGATTTAAGCGCACACCATTAGGTCTTAACGATGTAAGTGAACAATTTCAAAAGGTAATGGAACAAATTTTGTTTGGGCTTCAAGGGGTGGAGATTTCGGTTGACGATGTCATTATACATGCCAAATCTTTAGAGGAATTAATTGTCAGAATTCGTGCAGTTTTTGCGAGATGTCGGGAGTACAATTTAAGGCTTAATCCAGACAAATGTATGTTGGGTTTGACTGAAATGCCTGTGCTGGGACATGTTATTTCTGCGGAGGGTATTAAGCCAGACCCATCTAAAACAGAGGCTATGTGTCAAGCTCCACTACTAACAAACGTTTCGGAAATAAGGTCATTTTTAGGTATGTGTGGTTATTTAGCAAAATTTATTCCCAATTACGCAGAAACCGTTGAACCGTTGAGGAGATTAACGCGTAAAGGTGTAAAATGGCAATGGGGAAATGAACAAAATAATGCTATTGAAACTTTGAAAAAGGCATTGTCTAGTGAGCCGGTTTTGGCATGCTTTAAATTGGAAAATCCGACGTTTGTGGTAGCGGATGCGAGTCCAGTGGGGCTTGGAGCAGTCTTATTACAAAAGCAGGATGATTTAGAAAGTGTTAAACCCATTGCATATGTAAGTCGGTCTCTTTCACAAACCGAAAGACGCTATTCGCAGATAGAACGAGAGGCGTTAGGTTGCGTTTGGGCCGTGGAAAGATTCCACAATTATTTGTTTGGAAATGACTTTACTTTGTTGACTGATAACAAACCTCTGGTACAGCTATTAAGGCCGGACAGCGTAAAAATTTTGCCACCTAGGATTCAGCGTTTATCGTGGCGTATGCAGCAGTATAATTATGAAATCAAGCATATAATAGGGAAAGCTAATATAGCAGATTCTTTGTCCAGATTACCGTTGAAAAAATTAGACAAAATTACGTCCAGGCATGTTTGTGAAGAATATGTTAAATTTGTAGTAGAATCGGATGTTTCAGATACCGCAAGTGCAGTGTCTCTTCGGGATGTGAAGGAGGCGACTGCGAATGATCCGTTTATGTCGGAATTGTATAAGTTGATTGAGTTAGGAGAATGGTCGGATAAGATTCAGTCTAAGGCATTTCAATCACTTCGCCACGAACTCTCAGTTTATGAAGGCATTATTTTGCAAGGAAACCGTATTGTGATGGCTAAACAATTACAGTCAAAAATTCTAAAAATAGCTCACGAGAGTCATATGGGAATTGTGCGCACAAAACAAATGTTAAGGTCGAAATATTTTTGGTGTGGTATGGATAAACAAATAGAGGAAATGATTAAAGTTTGTGATGCATGTGTAATTAATAATCCGTTGAATGTAAATACCCCTCTTCAACCGACAAGTTTTCCAAGTGATCCGTGGGAAAAGAGGGCCCAATTGGTAATAAGTATTTGATAACATTCATAGATTACCATTCATCTTTTCCTGAAGTTGTGATTACACGAGATATTTCATCTGCAAATAGTGTTAGAGTTTTAAAAGACATATTTGCAAGATTTGGATTGCCGGAGGAAATAGTGTCGGATAACGGTCCTCAGTTTGTTAGTAAGGAATTTGAAACGTTTCTTAACAAGAACGGTATTCGGCATGTGCGCAGTTCACCTTATCATCCTCAGAGTAATGGTAAAATTGAAAGATTCCATCGCTATTTGAAAAAGCACTTTCGAGCCGCAGTCTCGGAGGGTAAGTCATGGGAAGATGAGCTGCCAAGCATTTTGATGGCTTACAGAAGTACATGTCATCCCATGACTGGAGCATCACCGGATGTTATGCTTTTTAAACGATAAATTCGAACTAAGTTGCCTTCAGTTAATGTAAAGAATTTTAAAGAAGTTAAAAATGTTGAAAAAAGTGTTAGCATGTATAAGAAACGCATGAAAGCTTATTATGATAGAAAAAAAAAGAGTAAAACCGCATGGGTTTGAATTGGGAGATATAGTGTACTGTGCACAGTTGCAGCAAAAGAGTAAGTTAACTCCCACATTTATTTCGAAAAAATGTGTAATTATCGAATTTCATGGAAAGGATACATGCAGTGTAGTTAATACAATTACGGGGAGGATTGTTAAAAGAAATGTAAAATATATTAGACATGCTAGCTTGCGTAGTAAAGTAATTTATGATGATGATATGGATAATGCACAAGTGGAAATAATAAAGGGAAATAGTGAAACTAGTGACATTGCTAGAAATGAACTGTCACAAAACCAAATAGAAATAAAGATTATATATATTATTAATTAGACATCATGATGATGTATGTTAGAATAAAGTCTTTTTAGTTATAAGTTAGAAAATGAGAAAAAAAAATACTTAGTCCAGGGAGGATGTAGTGTAGTGAATTAGGTTTAAAAGGAAATACGTAATCATTATAAATAATTAATAAGATATAGAGATTGTATATAAATAGATGAACAAATTTAATAAAGGGTTAGTTCCACTTAGTGGCTGGTGTGATTCTGAACGATACAACAATCCCCGTTTCAACGTTTTGCAAAGACGATCTAAACAAAAATATTTTTTACAATAACAATGTTACAATGTCTCATTGTTTACATCTTGTAGTCCTCAGCGATGCATAGCACGAAGCGTCGCAAAATATGGTAATACTGCTTAAATATTCACGATGTAAATGACTAAAATCACGCTGTAATACTTACGTTTAATGATAAATTTCTCCTCAAAATGTTTTTCGCAGACGTGCAGTGTTCCAGTGTTAATTTGACGCCGCAAATCCTTATCGACCTCTCGATTTCGAGTGAACTCTCACCCACTCATCACGCGTTTTAGCAGATGACTCGTCTTTTCCCGTTGGAAGGGAAAAAATACCAATTCCAGTATGTCTTCTATTCGTGCTACAGCCAAAAATACTACAGTTTTCCCCAACCATGGCCCACAACGGCAAAAAACGCGAAAAAACTGTGTGCCCCCCTAATAAATCTTTACTATCAATGAAGCCTTTGTGCACTCGGAATAAATTAGCGGCTAGACAATAACATATCTAATCACGTGATCCCGCCTTCCTAACTATCCTATTAAATTAACTATGATATTATACAAAAACAAAAGCTGGTCTGCTTAATTAATTGCTACTCTGGGCCATGGCTTCGCCACCAAAGTGTCGGAGCCCGAAAGATGAGATAGGTTTTGTGTGTATAAAGTTGAAGAAGGACGTGCACGAAATATGGCTTGCAAGAAAGGAATGTATGGACCTCTCGTCGAAGACACACAGTGATTTTGTGCGATACTTGTTGCTGAATTTCTCTGAAGATCAGCTGGAACAATCAGTGGAGTCTCCAAGCCGATTAGTGGGGTCTCCAAATTTTGGTAAGAAGAGCTATTTATTAATATCAATGCAAAAAAGCAAATGTAGAAGTATATTCATGTTCAGCTAATGTCTAATGTCACATGCGTTTGATCTTGTTTCAGATAAATCTGTGCGGAAAAGGAATACCTGTAGATATGCCAGATATTTATTTAACACCAATTGATCATGATTAAGGGGGGGATAGGTAAGTCAAAATTGAGCTAGGTTTTTCACCATACAATAAAACATAGGTAAACATATATAACGGTAATAATAAAAATAAATCTTATCTTACTGCACCAAGTATGGTTTATAAAGGTACAGCAGTCCAAAAACTACTTTCAAATTTTAATGTAATATTTTTATTTAGAGGCCTATAAGTGTTACATCAACATCAATGCTAGACAAAAGCAGAGTCGAGAGCATTTCAATCAGGGGCGGATCTAGGATTTTTGAAAGGGTACTCAAATAAAAAAATGTAGGGCGTGGCCAAAGGTGTGTCCAAGGGCGTGGCCAGCAACCACAAATTTATGATTTGGTTGAAAAACTTCCCCAGGCCCCAAAATGCCCTCATGACAAAATCAAATATGAATATCACCTCCAGTATGTTTAGCATTTTCCCTTGGTTCAACAAATTGATTCAACAACAATTTGTTTCTAAATTTTAACAGAGTCTGGATAAGTAAAAATATTTCTATGCAATACAGTAGAAAGACTAAGAATACACAGAAATAAAGACTACCTCTTATCAGTAATATTTAAAATAGCTTCAAGTCCAACCAAGTTATTTTTAGCTATCCCTGTATCTAAGCACTCAACTGAAACAAACGAAGGTAACAGGTTATTGATACTTTTTTGGAAGTGCTTACCATGCTCTTTTATAAGAGAAAAAAAAAACAAGCATTGCAATAATACCCGGCATTAAGAAAAAGTTCAGTAGATTTTAAAATCCGAAGGGTTTTCACTAAACTATTGTCACCTACCATTACCAAGGACACAGAACTGTACAAGCAATTACCAGAAGCCTCTGACCTTAGATGCACAATTAATGTTTGGTGAATCATGGTTTGTTAAATTTAGCCATCTTAGCACTAACAGTAATCACATATTCATTACATAATTGGGGGAACAGTTACTGGAGTGACTGAATTTATGGAACACATGTGGTCTGTGGTCGATAAAACTCTATTTAAATTATAAAGTCGATTATAAACTGATAAACGTGTTGAATATTCACAGCAATTTTTTATTATCAATTAAAATAACTCCTAATAATGTATTTGACTCAATGTTTCAACAACAAACATTACATATCGGGAAGCAATAGAACACATAACCTTTGCACCGGCCACGCGAACGTGTGCTAATTTGAACTGACATATTTAAATATTCATAACAAATAAAGAATAGAGCTACGCATTAAACAAGGTGTCTTGCCTTATTGCTGTGCACTTCATGGCCTGTCTCCTGGCAAAAGATAGGATGATGGTTTCAGCACTAAAATTTCAAGCCAGAGAACATCCAGTGTCGTTGAGAGCGTCTAGCAGTTTATCAGCCGACTTGGCTTTCAGGTTGTCGAGTCTTTCAAAACCACGTCATTCGCCTTTTGAACGAACTCATCGTCATTCGAGTCAAACGCAGCTTTAACTCCCTCAAAGTTGTATTCACTTATTTTAAAACACTGTCGACTGTAAACTTACAACTCAATTTTACTTATGCGAATGCATATTAATTTTAGTTAGGCGGAAGTCAGCAAGTATATAGTTCAATGCTTAGGCAGACTCTGCATATTAATTTTAGCTAGGCGGAAGTCAGCAAAACATGATGTTTTGGCCAATCAGAACTCCTGAATATTGCATAAAGTTAGGCAGACCCCCGCAAAGTTTAGGCAAACTTCATTTTGCCTAACTCGAGATCAGTTATAAAATCTGGACAGTCAATAAACGCCGCAAAATTTATGCAAAGTCGTTTTGCCTTAACTGGAGGTCAGTGAGAGTAACTGGATCGCCAACAAATGTAAAATATGTATTTCTGTATTATATTTAATTTCGGAGAGCAACCGATCCGAACGTTGTATTCCAATAAAATTACTGGTTACAACTTTTGATAATTCCAGTAGTTACTGGAATTGTCATTTCATGCATATAAAATGAACCCTGACCCAAACCCCAACCCCAACCCCAACCCCAACCCTGACACTAACCCTAACAATCCCAATAATTTATTGGAGACAATAATTTTATTGGGATACAATGTTCGGATCGGGTGCGGAGAGATAACTATTGCTAGAATCCCCAACTAGTGAAATTTTGCGTATGTCGCGTGCCTAACTGGACTACCCCTAGATCCGCCCCTGATTTCAATATCTGTTAATCCGGAATTTGGACTGATCCAGGATTTGACAGTGATTCATCAGGTTCTGAAGGCCATAGCAAGTAAAGGTAAACAATCATTTGAGCTCAAATGTACTTATAACTTCAATTCTTTCCCTCAACAGGGCATACACGACTCGACACATACACGACACTTATCTTTGTAAAAAAATTGTATTTAATGTCGACGACGGTTTTCTAAAATATCAGTAGCTAATTAGTTCTATTTATCCAGTCATTACAATAACGTTAACATTTAATGCTTACCTCACATTGAGGGAATGTTCCAAAAGTCAATATCTTAAATCTCCCACTATTTATATCAATCAATCCAGATCAACTAAACTAAACGTTTTTCACTAGAAAATTCTGTTAATAAGCTTTTATATGGTCGCCATGCGAGCCAGCAGTCTGAGCTTAGTTTGCTAAATACTTTATGTTATTTGGGCTTACATACCGGCCCCTATCAAGCCTATACTATAGCTTGATACCTAAACTTAAACCAAATAAATTTTTCGACTGTCACTTTATTTCCTTTTTGTTTTATCATTTTCTTAAAATAATGATTCAATTAAATAAACCTAATAAATTCCTTCTAAATGACAAAGTTTTCTAATATCTCTCTTTACTTTGGATTTACCAGTACGAACCAGCACTTGTCGAACATTTCCATACTTATCTGGATAGGTTTCTTCGATTATTGCAATAGGCCATTGTTCGCGGGATGTCTTTTCATCTACCATAAGAACCAAATCATTCGGTTGCAAATTCTGTTTCTTTGTGAACCACTTTTGTCACTCCTGAAGCAAGGGCAAGTATTCTTTCATCCATCGCCTCCAAAACAACTCTGCTAAGTGTTGTGCCTGTGTCCATCGTTTCGAGAACTGGTCAGGATTTACCCAAGTGCCCAACGGAGGCTCGTGATCTGAATGTAACAAAAGCAGCTTGTTTGGGGTTAAGGGTTTAAGGTCATTTACGGTGTTCGCTTGTCGAGTTAACGGTCGATCGTTCAAAATTCTTTCTACTTCAGCCATGAACGTCAGCAAAGCTTCATCGTTTACCGTCTGCTCGTGTAATAGCGCCTTTAAGATTCTTCGGACAGAACCTATTAGTCTTTCCCAAACGCCTCCCATATGACTGGCGGCTGGTGGATTAAAATGCCACTCGATATACTGTTTTCGTAAACGATCATAAGTGACTGCGAGGAATTTGCTTGAAGCTTTTCAAACTCCTTTTTTAGAACGGAGTGGGTCGCCGTAAAGTTGGTTCCATTATCGCTATATACTTCTTTAGGCTGACCTCGTCGAGCGATAAATCTGCTAAATGCGCACAAGAACAATTCGGTGTCCAGCGAGTAGGCTATCTCTATATGAACTGCTCTCATTGTTAGACAGGTAAACAAGCAACTGTACCGTTTTACCAAACTTTGACTTTGACGAACCATTAGGGGGCCAAAGTAGTCCACTCCGGCAAATGTAAATGGTGGATTCATCGGCGTAATACGTACACTCGGACGGGGAGCCATGACTTGCGTCCCAGGTTTAGCATTTCGCTTCTGACAGTCAACGCAATTATTAATGACACGGCGAACTTCGGTAGGCCCATGGAGGATCCAGAACATTTGTCGAATTGTCGCCAAAACTTGCGCAGGTCCCATGTGACCTTCTTGTCTGTGATAATGTTGGATGATTAGATCAGTAACGTGGTGATGTTGAGGCAAAATCATGGGGTGCTTCGCGTTGAATGATATCGTTGCTCGACCAAGGCGTCTTCCCACGCGCAGGATACCGTCAACAAGAATACGATTCAGTTTATTCAGTTGACTTCTCTTCACAGCAAATCCCTTCAATGAAGCAAGGTTACCCCTTAATGCTTTCATAACGTTTGGAAAATGTTGTTGTAAATGTCTTACGATCCATTTCGTTGCCACGCGAATCTCCGTAACCGTCAACGGGCCTGATGTAAATTCCCTTTCTCCATGTATTCGTTGATTTAGGAACAATAGGAAATGCATTAACCATGCCACACCTTTCTGCAGTCAATACCATGAAGAATAGTACTCTAAGAAATCATTCATGGTGCGATTCTGCTCATTAGCCAATATCTCATTAATCTGAGTGCCTTTTCGCCATTCCAAATCCTTGTCTGTCATTTCTTTCATCTCTTTGGGCAGGTTTGGCCACATCTCTTGTTCCTCATACTAGAATTCGGGACCATTGTGCCACACTTGTATTTTCCCTGAATCGCTTGGTTTGATTCCCCGAGAAGCGCTGTCGGCTGGATTTGAACTGGTTTCCACATATTGCCACTGCAATGGATGAGATAAACTATGTATAGCTGACAGTCTATTTGCAACAAATGTCTGAAACCTAGTCGATCTGTTACTAATGTACTGCAGCACAACAGTAGAGTCAGTCCAAAATGTGCTACTGTCGACTGGGATTTCCAACTCGCTTTCAACTTGTCAATTCAATTTCGCTGCCAAAACAGCTGCAGTTAATTCCAGTCGTGGTATTGTCACTTGCTTCGTAGGTGTAACTCTAGACTTTCCAACAAGAAACACGACGTTTACTTTACCATTAACATCAACAAGACGCAGATACGTAACTGCCCCATAGCCCAATCTGGACGCATCAGAAAAACTGTGAAGTTGAACGCTGCATAGGTTCTCTGCTGAGTTGATCTTGAGACATCTGGGAATTGTAACATGGGATAACTCGTGCAGAGACTCTTGCCACGCATTCCAAGCAACTAATTGCTCATCTCTGATTTCTTCATCCCAGTCGTAGTTAGTTGACATAAACGTTGAAGTATCTGTTTGCCAAGAAGAATGAATGGCGCGGCGACGCCCAACGGAGCGAACAGCGAACTGACAAATGATAACATTGCTCTTCTTGTATTCATTTCACTTGTTTTGACGATACGGAAATGAAATGTATCTGTCTCTATATTCCAAAGAACACCAAGAGCAGTGGAGTCAGGAAACGAATCAAAATCTAGATTGACCATTGAAGGTGCACGTTCACTTGGTGGAATTGACGCCATCACTTCGCGACTATTACTTGCCCATTTGGTTAGACGAAATCCACCTTTTGCCAGAATTTCCCGTAGTTGCGTTGCAAGTCTCTTTGCCTTTTCAACATTTGATGTGGACTTCAAGCAGTCATCAACGTAGAAATTTTTTTCAACTGTCTTGACTGTTTCTTCATCAAACTCATCTTTATGGTCCTCTGTGGTTCTTTGTAGGGCGAAACAAGCGCAACTCGGAGAAGAGGTTGCACCAAAAAGATGTACTTGCATCATATATTCCTGTCGTACTTGAGAAAAGTCAGCGTCAAGCCACCAAAGAAACCTTAACGAACTTGTATCCTCTGGGCTTACTCGCACCTGATGAAACATAGCTTCAACATCCGATGTCAATGTAATTGGATCTTGTCGAAATCTAAGTAAAGCACCGAAGAGAGTATTGTCCAAGTCCGGTCCTTGCAGTAGCTGATCATTTAGCGATGTATTTTCGTACTAGGCTGCACAGTCAAATACTACATGTACTTTGGTAGGCTTTTGTGGATGCCACACGGGATGATGGGGTAAATACCATACTCGACCCAACGATTCTTTGTCTTCTTTTACACACTGATCTTCTTTATCTGGAACACGAGCAGCATAACCCTTTTCAATATAGTCTTCGATAACGTTCTTATACTTTTCACGCAGACCCGAATCTTTCTTCAAACGACTTTGCAACGAGACTAGTCGTCTTTCAGCCATCTTTCTGTTATTTGGTAGGGCTGGTTTTCCATCACGCCATGGTAATGCTATTTCGTAATGATTTCCAACATTCTTCACAGTTGACTTTCAACAAAGTTAACTTGAAATTCCTGGCTTGACTCCGATCCAGTCGGTCCCATGGGTGTCCATCCCAATGGTGTCTGTATAGCATATGGTTCTTTTCTACCGCCGCGGCGTTGATCCAACTCCCAATGCGCCTCTGGAACATCACTACCTATTATTATGCCAACCGTTTCATTCGACAATTCAGGAAATTCAATACCATCAAGATGACTCCATCAGGCTACATCAGACGCTGTCGGAATTGATCTTCTAGAAATAGGAAGTTTATCTACCATCCATGTGCGCGTAATGTCGATTTCTTCTTGTCCCTTAAGATCCGACACAATCAATCTAACTTCTTCCCCAATTTTCTGCCTTGTTCCATCGTTGACTGTTGTCAGCGAGAATCTGGTCGGTACTCCCGTAATACCAAGTTGTTTAACAAGATCAATGTTGCAAAGAGATATATCAGAGCCATCGTCCAATAATGCATACGTTTCAATTTCTTGCGTCCGATCTATACCACGAACTTTAATGGGGATGACTTGCAAGCGCACTCCAGGACGTCCGGCCCCAGTAGCAGTACATTGAACCTTATTCTCTTCTTTATGTGCATTTGGACCTTTCTCTGCATCTTCCTGAGGTTCTTCTTTAACCGATGACTGAACTGGATGCAGCAAACTGTGATGCCGTCGACTACATTCGGCAACCAGGCACTTATCTCTTCTTTTACAGTGCTTTGCGAAATGATCCTTCCCAAAACAAACATCACAAAGCTTTTCTTTTCGTAGAAATTCTTTTCGAGCTTCGAATTTCTCATTTCGGAAGGAGTAACACTTTTCAAGCAAGTGACCAGGTTTCTTACAATAGTAACAACATGGACTTTTCGAATCACCTTGCACTGCAAACATTGCTCCAGGTTGCCTTTTATTTCTAAGCTTCTGGAATTTATCATCTTGAGGTTTGGAACCGATCAACCGTCCAAATGCACTGCTTGCCAATTTCGCCTTTGTTGTGACATAATTCGTGAGGTTCTCGAAGGAAGGCACTTTACCTTTTTCCAAAAGTGTAAATGCTTCTTTTGCCCACTCTGCCTGTAAGTAACGAGGTAACCACGAAACGATCTTCTCCACATTACTCTGTGCATTAATCTCCAATTCACAACCCAACTGTGTTAAATTGATCTTGCAGTTCTCCATGTCTCTTGCTAGTTGTTGCAGCTTATCATGTTCACCGTCTCTGATAGCACCTCCCTTTGTCACTTTATTAATATAGGCACATATGATATGATTTTGCCCGAATGAATTATGAAGTATTTCTCTTGCTTTTAAATATCCTCCGTCTTCGGACAACATAACACAATTGCTGATCGCTTCCTTGGCAACACCTGTACAGAACTGGATAAGATAGGCCAGTCTAACTCGTGGACTCTGTTCTCTTTCTTCGATATTGGTCTTGAAATTCTTGATGAATCTAGGATAGTTCATAGGATTACCATCAAACATCAAACAATCACGTTTTGGCATCTCAAATCCCTTTCTAATTGAGGTACCAATCGTTTCGGCGAAGAGAATCAACGACTCTTTCTCATCTGAATGGCCTTGATCCATTGGGTGTTTTCGATGTGTAGCATATCTAACTTCTGATGGATTATCAGTTTGGTCGAGGTTCCAATAATTTTCCTCGTTTCGACCCATATTTGTGCCACTTGAATTCTTCTGTTTTGCGTTTCTAGGTAATTCAGTGTTCACCTTTATATCTCTATATAACGGTAAATGATCGTCCTCGTCCATGATATGAGAAGTCTTGGTCCATTCAGAAGCCTTAAACTCGTCGGTACTACGGCGTGTATTTACATGACAACTGTTTGATTTGGGTTTATCAGAAGTTGTTGATAATTTCTCAGCTTCCTCTTCTAACTTGGCTTGTTTTAGATCCCTTTCAATCATCAAAAGTTTCTTTTTGCATCTCAGCTTAGCTTGCTTTGCATCTATTTCTTGCTTGATGCGTAACAGTTCCAATTGTTGTTCAAGAACTTGCTGCTGTCGTTCAATCTCGTGTCTCTCCAAACTTCGTTTCTTTTCTAATTCGGCCTTTGCTCTTTTAAAATGTGCAGAATTTACAGACGTGAAGCTCTTTGCTGAACTTGCAGGATGATCATCTTTACATGTGTGAGCTTCTTTAATCTGTACTTTTCCAACACACGAACTTTCAGACACTGCGTCTTTCGTTGAAGACTGTCGTGACGGCGACTTTGGTTGAATATACTTATCTTCATCGACATTATTCAAATCACCATAACCATGCATGTTCGGGTATGCAAATGACGTTGTCAAACGTTCGTGTTCTTTCAAGTGAGACGTTGTTAATCCGCTTTGTACAGAAGCTTCTGGATTTTGATGAAAAGTCAATTCTGTTTCATTACTTGCTATCCATCCTTTTATTCTTTCAGAAAGTTCATCGATTAACTTACTTATATTATCATATTCATTAGCCACTTCAAGACGATCAAACTCCTCTTCGAGCAACAAATTTTCGATGAAATCTTCACTGCACTTTGAATATTTAATAAATGTTCTCTGTAGCAATGCTTTCTCAAGTTCGATTGCCTCTCGATTCGTCGGGTCTCTCATTAATCCTTCCATACGTCCCTTTATTCGATTTATAGCACCACGATATGCAGATCGAGATGTCCTTAACATTCGAAGCCTTTCGAGACGAATACCTTCATCACTGCTTCTGCTCACTATAACTCGCCTTGGTCGTTCGACATTATCGGGTTCAATAACCTTCGACTCAGACTCCGTTTAACTTTGTTCCGTGTGAGAAAACTTATATAACTTCAATTCTTTCCCTCAACAGGGCATACGCAACTCGACACAAACACGACACTTATCTTCGTAAAAAAATTGTATTTAATGTCGACGACGGTTTTCTAAAATACCAGTAGCTAATTAGTACTATTTATCCAGTCATTTACAATAACGTTAACATTTAATGCTTACCTCACATTGAGGGAATGTTCCAAAAGTCAATATCTTTAATCTCCCGCTATTTATATCAATCAATCAATCAATCAATCAATCAATTTATTTAAAGTCGGTCACATGAGGAGTGATTACTCAATCTCCCAAGCCAAAGGCTCATGTTAAAAATGCTTGACTATTTACATCAATATATACAAGCATCTAAACCATTTAAAAATCTAGTTACAATAATTAATTCAATATATAACTACTATATATGATTACAATTTATCATTATTGAATACTTCTTGCACAATAACAGCCAAGATTATTTCTGTCTGTAAAATCTATATTTGTTATTAAACTACAAAACTCAGATAACGATTCCAAATTTTTTATATAATTAGGTAACTCATTCCAAATATGTGAAATGATGTACGAGTATGAGTTGTGTAGATATTAAGTATTATACCGAGCCTGTTCAAGATTCATACCAGTATTTCTAAGGTTATAAGATGAAGTCCGTGTTTTAAAAATGTCTGAAATGTATGTTGGCCCTTGACGACGCGAGCATTTGAAAAACATGATTAGTGACTGTTCATACCGTCTTTGTTCTAGTGATCGTACTGACGCCATTTTCAAAACAGTATCATAGTCTGCCGTATTACCCATATTAAAGAGGGTTTTTAAGGCATAATAGTTGCCAGACTCTAGTTTCCTTTTAAGACCTTTTCCAATACCCAAGAGAAGGCGACCACAGTATTCCAAATGTGGTAGGATATAGGCTTTATACAATTTAACTGCTACTTCAACAGGGATCAGACGTTTTATTCCTCATAAGCAACCCAGATCAACTAAACTAAACGTTTTTCACTAGAAAATTCTGTTAATAAGCTTTTATATGGTCGCCATGCGAGCCAGCAGTCTGAACTTAGTTTGCAAAATACTTTGTTATTTGGGCTTACAGTACTATCATAAACATAGCACCCTGAACAGCTGCAAAATTTTGAATAATGGATGTTAATTTGTCTTTTTTTCTAAATTTTAATTTAATTACATAATATTCAATTTATATGTATTAATAAATTATGTACGATTAAAATTCGGAATGTATTGTTTTTTAACGGTTTATCCAGAAGTGCAACCGATAATGAGACAGAAGGTAATTTTTTTGAAAGGTAAGGCCAAAAAATCTACCTTATTACAATTACAGGCTACAGCACCAATTAATGTTATTAATTTGTCAAGCTAATTTGTTTATAATTTGTGTGCCTTAAAGCAATATTATTCTAAAAATACATGCATGCAGCAACCCCTTGCCACTAAGAGCATGTAACTGTATTTTTGGAATTACATGAAGTACTGCTATAGGTTGTCATAGAAACACAGCAATTGTTATTTTTCCTGTATATTTTTTTCAAAATGACAAAATATTAAGTTTTTAATTCTTGTTTTATTGACAATTTTTTGATATGGCACAACATTTGTCATCTGTATGTTATTATGCCTAATGTAAGCTTTAATTTGGTATAAAATACAACCTATTAATTACGTATATAAGACGTTTTGAAATATTTATGAAACTAAATTTTTATCCACATAAACTTTGAGTTTGAAAGAAAACCGTTTCAAGCCAATTTTGTATCTTCGCTCATATTCTTTTAGATGTAAAGTCCGTCAATATTTTGAAATACTGTAATAAGGAGACAGTCTTGCATTTACAAAACATAAACTTACTCTGGAATTTAAACAGTGAATAGACTGGAGGAGTACGGCTACGCCGGCCTTTATTATAAAGCATTAAAACACAAGTATAAGTATGCATTATCAACAAACTTGCCTTGTGTTTCACGCCATAGTCAATTCTTGGCGCTTCTCTGTATTTTTCCAGAATTAATCTCTCTTCAAGAGTCTTGTCACAGTTGTTTTCGTCTCAGTTCTCGCCTTTTTAGATGCCTTAAGTGTTTGCTACTCCTGATATTCCGCCATATTCTTGAGATCATAAATGACCACCCTTCGTTGGTTGTGAAAGTTGCCAAATCTTTTTGCAAAAATACAAAATATTGTAGAGCAAAAAGCAAATTTAGATATTTGCTGTCAGTTGAATTCGTGATTAATCAATCAACAATAAATTTTAAATCAGGCCAATCAGTGTTAACCATTCATGATAGTCCGCCATATTGTCGAGATCAGCGAGGATGACATCATGACATACCACTTTTACTACCTACCTATCCCGATCAACGACTTTGAACTCTGCTAATACGAAAATTAGTAACCCTCGCCCGGGCTTACGCCCGGAACAACACTTTGCGCCATTGGCTCGGCGATTATAGGTGTTTGGGTATATCATTCTTTTCCTTTAGGAATTTTTTTTCTTGATAAAAAGTTTCCAAAAACATGTATCATATTTGTTTGTTTTCGTAGATTCTCAGACGAGTATGATCCTGAGGAAACATTAAGTGCCAGTGAAGATGAAGGGTGAAGGGGATATGGATATCAGCAATGTTGAAGATCCTCTTGCAGATGATGGCCCTATATACCAGAAGCACTTGACGAAAGAAATAAAAGGTTGGCACAAGAAATGAAAGAGGCCTTTAGTGTACTCGAAAGGTTTGGAAACGACAGTGACATGTTCGATAAACATTTTTTAAAAACCGTGTCATTGTTGATGTTTCATTGTTGCTAAAAACATTCAACAGTGGCTGCACACATTTATCCTGTCCAGGAACAAGCAAAGTACTAAACTCCAAAATGTTAGGTGGTGTTTTAACTGTCTTCTGGGAGTGCTCTGAAGGCCATCTTGGATGTTGGAGATCATCTAATGTTCTATGTCAGAAAAATGGATATGATGTTTATACCAACTCCTTGTTAATGGCAGCTGGTATTTTCATTCCTGACAACAATTTTGACAAGTTGTCTTTGTTTAATGACTTGTTTGGACTTGGTTCTATTTCTAAAACAATGTATAATAAGATGCAAACACATTTTGTAATCCCGGAGGTGACACGATATTGGAAGCAGAAGAAGAAGAGGTGTGGGATATCCTATCTAAAGAGTCTGTGGTGTTGTGTGGTGATGGGCGGAATAATTCTCCGAGGCACAGTGCCAAATACTGTATGTATGCACTGATGGAACAACATTTAGATGTGATAGTGGATGTGGAGGTAGTCAACAAACGTCAGAGAAAAGGGATATCAACAAATGTGGAAGTCTTTGGTCTTAAGACCAGTTTAGAAAGGATGGTTGGCAAACTTCTAATTTCTGTTACAGATGTGGTTACAGATGCATCAGCAGCAGTTATGAAATTGGTTCGTGAAATAAAAGGTAATAAATGGTTCAAATTTTAAGTATAACATGTATTTTTGGCAAGGGTGGTTCATGCTGTATTTTAACGAATTATGAAGACCGAGATTGAGAGTAACAACAAAGCGAGCCTTCTGTTGTCTGTGACTCTGCATATGTATGAATAACTTCTGAATCTGCACTTTTCCGGTTTTTCATTAGTGTATGCTGTTTACATTTCCCATGATATTCCTCTATTTCCTGCATTAAAAGCATATCTGGCCAGACACAGAGGTTGTTTATATTTATATCTTATATCAACATTTATACTTATTTACATCTTACATCAAGTATCGCACACCCTGTAAATAAATATAAATATTGATGTAAGATATGAATAACTTCTGCAAAAGTGGCCAGGCTTGTGTTGTATGTGTCCCAGTGTCAGGCCTGGTTTTTGCTAAATTTTCATAATTTACATGAATTATGCTGAAATTATGTTGGTTTTCTTTGCAGAAACATCCAGAAAAATTTGGTGAAATTTTTCATGCACTGGATGTCTGGCAAAAGTCAATTAAGCTGTCGAAGAAACTTGCCAAAGTATATAATCATATTTTTGTGTCATATTTTGTTCTTTTCGGCTACCCTTTCATTTTAATTCATCAAACTAAATGTGTTAATATCTGCGAGCAAATATCCTAATTACTTTCTTGTATCATATTACACAAATTTTAGGCAGCTAAAATGAAGCATTGTGAAATTTTCAGTGAGTGGACAGAAGCCATCCGGAATCACTTTTGGTTTGTGTGCCAAAACTGCAATGGTGACGAAGAAAAGCTGAAGGAAGTTTTTATTTGTAAATTGATTGTATACAGTTTATCTCGGCTGCTATTTTTCTTGAAGTATCATTTTTGTAGGTACCAATATTTATTTTTATGTGTATGATAATGTTTTCAATGCAGTCTTTTATTTTTAGGCTAGTTGGTTTGGGGTGTCGCACCACATTGCTGGAGAGCATGAGTGGGTAGATGGGGAGTGTGAGAATGGGCCATTAGTGTTTATGGAAGAGGGAAAACATGTTTGGACAAGAACTCAAAGGCCTTCGAAGCTGTCCGAAAGGTGGTGCTTGACCAGAAATTCCTTAAACGTATTCCCAGATATGTCACATTTAGGTAGGTCCTAACAATGATGAAAATGTGTGTTTTTAATGTGATTTATATAATTGCCTACTTATGTCCATAAAACACAGGCATGCAAACAAGCTGGAGAATTTCAACTCCATGCTGTTAATATATGCACAAAAAAGAGTGGGATTCCAGTTAGTGCATTTGTAAATTTGCTAGTAACGACACTAAATGCATGAAACACTAACGACTACCATGAGACAATTTCTAAAATACAGTATTTTTAACATTTAATTTTGCTATAGAAATGATGCTTTCATTGGCCGAACTTATCTGGCAGCTATCGACCACAATTCGCACATCCATCGCAAAGCAGCAATTACAGCTGAGGGTAAACCTAAATACAGCAAGGTTTATAGCAAAAGGTCCCAGAACTGGAGAGTAACTGTAGTTAAAGAGCCAAAGATGTACAATTTTTGGCCAACTTTAGCAATACGAATTCTGAAAGAAAAGGTTGATGATGATGACAGTATTTTGCGGAAAGTGGATATCCCAAAAGACCGTCCAAAGCAGATTGCTCCCTCGATAGCCCTCAAGCCTATTCCTAAGGCAAGTGAACTGGTCCAACAATCTCTGTCCAGGTTTGTCCGTCCCATTTGTGATCCTGAGGAACCGACTGATGATGTCGACATGGAATAATTTGTCATCCTCCTATATATACCCTCGATATACTATACAAGTCAAGATTTAAGTTTAAATTGTTAATGATTATTTGGTACAAATGCAAGTGTGATATTCATGACAACACACTTAAATTCCATTTTTGTTAAATGAATTTAATTCTAAAAAATACATACATGGTGGCAAACTATGCCCTCTTAAACCCCATGTAAATACCATCATTGGTAGGGTATATGTGTCTTATTGCCAGAACAACACATGAAGGGCGAACTCTCCTATTTCCTCTTCCCAACTTTTTGTACCGCTATAGAATGTACTAGCGGTAGGCAGCCTTTCGAAAACTATTTGTACTATAGTCTGGCTCCTCTGCTCTAATGTCACATCTGGCCCTAATAGCCATTACAAAAAAACTATCTGTGCAAGTATTCTGAAGTGACACGAATGATGTTACACATCGTATTTTTTTGCAACACCTATTTTCCTCCTCAGTTGACATTGGCTGGCAAACTCCACATGTGCACCATGGGGGCTTTGTCTGAGGAAGATCTGGAGGATCACCACGAAATTCCACAAGGCTCTTGACATAGTCAAGGCTACCTTTTCCATTTGACAAAACCTCAAGGAGTAATTTGTCTTTTTGCTCTTCTGTTAGACCTCCTATAAATTCCTAGAAACAAGAACCTCTTATGACAAAATGCTTTTTGCAATAACTGTATATTTCTGGTTAATTTATGAACAATATACATAATACAGTTAGCTTATTGTCTATAAATTGCCTGGAAATTTATGTGTTTTTGAGAATAAGCATTTTTAACCAAATGCCAAACACTTGTAAGAATTGTAATATATAATACTGTTTTGGGCACCATGGTTGTATGATACATGTAGATACAAATGAATAAACAATGACTTGAAAAATCTACTACAGATTACAAAATTGCACAAACCACATGTAAAATGAAATAAGAAACCTGAAATAAAAACACCGACTGTAATTTGCCCTTTTGCTTCCTCAACCGCGATCTGATGACGCTCGAAAGCATTTCTACCAATACACAAGACAGCTGCTGTTCCTTGTTTGTTATTGCACACTGCCTTCTTTGTTTCACAGGTACAGCCATCAATGCATTTCAATCCCTTATCTCGGCAAGGACAACCTCGCTTTTTTCTTCCACTGCGTTTACTGCATGTATTTTTGCAATTACAAAACTAAACGTACGAAACAAATCCAGAATATAAAACTGAACATAAAAATAAAAAGGTATAATCTATTGAAATATTTATTTACTTGTGTTCTAGTTTGGCTTGTTGCTGGCAGAGAGATCGCATCAGCTGCTACTTGCGTCGAGTTTGTGGGTGGTCCATAGGCATTAAGATCGTCTTCAACGTTGTATTGCGATACATTTAAATCCTCATCAGTGTCTGATGAGGACATACCAAAAGTATATTTTATACTTCCAAAAAAAGATTTGCCAATGAATGTAGAAGATGTTAATTTAGTGCACGATGAGCCACTATGACATGTCGATCCGATGTCAACATAAACATTAAGCACGCAATGTATTACTATGAGCCTCATTCTTTAATTCTTTACCACATTATTGTTTGTAAACTTATTAGTGTTCATGTGCTATAAACACCCGAGATGGTTGATCAGGCCAGCTCGCTAACTCTGAACATGAACACTATTTTAGATCCTAATTATGTAAGTTACCTTACATTAAAACATGCATTAAATACAGTTTACTTTTATGTGAAAAGAACAGCAAGTTTTCTTTCTTCTTTTGTTTCTTTGATTTCTAGTGTGAATGTTCAATGTTCATCATATACTACTACCTAAAATCCAAAACGTGATGTTGGTGAAATGTCAACACATTGGTATCGTCAGCATTGAGTTCATCACTTGTGGTTGGAACATAAAGTACTGGTTCATCACTTGTGGTGGGAACACAGTGGTTCATCTCTTGTTGTTGGAACATGAGATACTGGTTCATCAGACTTGTACCTGTAAGGACACCGTAGGGTGTTGTATGGTGGGGTACCCAAGGATTTTGTGCTTGAATAATTGCCACGTTAGGATCTTGCTATGTGGCAGAGTTGCCAGGTGCATAATATCCCAAATGCAAAAGTGGCTGCCGTTGTCTTTGTAGACATACAGACTGATCAGGTGTACTTTCGTCTACATCTGCTGGTGTATGGTGGCCCATCAGTATCACGACATTTTTGTTTTATAAATATCGTTTTTACATTAAATGCTTTTCATTTGGAAGTTAATGTCAATGCAAATACTACGCATTTGTAATCTATTTCCTATTATGAATCTATTTCAAATTTCATTCCCATTCTGAGTTGATTTTAATTTTTTTTATTTTTGACGTAATTATCGAACAAAAAAAAATTAAAATTCTGCGTGGCCCAGCGATGTCAACATAAAAAATACCCAGAACTCCTCGCGAGACACGCATGAAGTCGGCAGCGTTATGGCGTGCAATTCTGATTGGAAAGCTAGCGAAAAGTTGAGGAATGATCTCGAAAAGTACGTCCGCGAAAATATTAAGAAAAGTGAAATATTAGACTACGTTAAACGTGACTATCCAGATTACCCATGGAGTATGGCAACACTAAGTCGACGACTTAGATATTTTCATATAAAATACATTAATTATGAAACTCCATTAAATGCTGTCACCAACGCCGTTTCAAAAGAATTAATCTGTCCTGGTAGATGTTTTAGTGAGGTCGCTTAACCAAACGATCTGTACTGGCGAGTACAAACTTGGGCACCCCCTCTACAATTGATTAACTATGCCTCCTAATCAATTTAAGAACGGGTGCCCAAAATTTTCAAGTTAGGGGGGTGTTACCACAGTGAGGTGGTACGTTAACGGTTGGCAATGTTTCTCTGCCAGTCAATGATATTTAATGTGAGAACATCAAACAGGAAATTTTATATGCCCATTTATCAGTTATCAAGTCCATGCCTTTGAACAATATTCCAACACCTTATTATTAAATACAATGATTGAGTAAAACATGAACAAGCATCCCGAACCGTTATTTCAAAAACGGAACTCCCCCCCGAGATGATAAATTTTGTGAATATCTTCATTACACCCCCAAAAACATTTCAATTTGACTTAGGAGTCGCGGGGAAAGAAATACTGACTTTGTCCGCTTTGTACAGATCTTGCCAATTTTTGCCGCTAAGCGACCGGACTATTTAGGATATCGGGCATTAAACCAAAAGCTGAGAAATGAGCACAATATTAAAGTCCCACGGCATTTAGTGCATAACGTGCTTAAGGAGTTGGATCCAGAAGGCCTGGAAAGTAGAGCTCTTAACAAAAAAACTAAGAAACCAAAAGTTCCATTTTCATCTGAAGGGCCGTTATGGCTTGCTTCATTAGATGGGCACGACAAATTATGCGGATATCAGAACTGGACATTTCCTCTTTGTATCTATGGCTGCCTTGATACGTTCAGCAGAAAAATATTATATTTATTTGTGTCCCGCTCCAATTCAGATCCTATGATTGTCGGTAAGAAGTACCTGGAATATTTGACCGAGCACCGAGTTATGCCTAGATTTCTACGACTAGACAAGGGCACCGAAACTGGAAAAATGTCCACGCTGCATGCTTTCCTTGTGGACAAAGCGGGAATTATGGAGGACGCTGTGGATTCCATCATATATGGTCCTTCCACGTCGAATAAAATCGAGCGCTGGTGGCGTGACCTGCACGAACGGTTTGAGCAATATTTTAAAGAACATTTGACCTATTTACTTCAAAGAAGATACTACGATCCTCATAATGCCGACCACAGACAGCTGATGGCATACGTTTTCATACCAGTCATTCAGAGAGAGTGCAACATTTTTGTTAACAACTGGAACACACATCGTATTCGGGAACAAAAGAATCTTCTGCTTCCAACAGGCGTGCCCAACCATATGTTTTCCTTTCCAGAACAATATGGGAGCGCACATTGTGGAATTTCGATCCAAGAAGAGCATTTAAGAGAAGCTGCTGAGGTCTCTGGTTTACTCAATTCATTAGAGCAAGACAACAACGTGAGAGTGAGGAATGAATGCGAGAGACTTTTGCCATGCCCAGGTGATCTGGAACCATATAAAGTAACAGAATCGTACATTTATTTAAAAGAAAGTCTTAAATTGTAATCTCGACGATATTGTGAGTCATTTATGACAGCACTTGACCTTTGCCGGGAAAAACCGGAAATAAGTCGATATAACAATGTAAACAAATACTGTATTTTTAGTTTGGAACTACTGCGAGCAGAACTCAGCCATATATATATAAGCTTTTAATATATAATTCGCATGCATATATAATCATGAACAATACCAACAAAGGGCCATAATATATTTTTGTTAACATAATAATAATTAATTTCTTTGATTCGGATGTTTGTGTGTATTTTTGCATCAATTGTAACATCTAGGCATTGATATTGATTTAATTACAGTCGATATTTTGAGATATTACGTTCTGTTTAAATGTAATTTCAGTGCAATTGTGCCGGAAAAACACAAGTTGTACGTTTCAAGTCGATTCAAATGTAATTGATCTTCAAAGAATTAACAGACGCGCAAACATTCAAGACAATATGCAATGTATCATTCGGCTTTCTAAGGTAGGATATTTTTGAAATTTTGTATTTTTTTCGCAAATGATGAGGATTTGTTCACGATTGCATCAGACCAAAAATTGAAAAGCATAACAAATCGAATATCGATTGATTGAAAATTTAAAAATTTGTTCGAGTTTTTATATACGTACCTTCATGTGACAGCCGAGACATAGCACTTATAAAGTATATTGGGTACCACTCATACACTTTTACAGAAAGCACTCCAACTTTTACTAGCTATAACATGCGTACTTGAGTACTTGACATAAAGTGACGACATTTACTTGAGACGACGTACAGTACACTGATGTGAAGTACAAGTTATCTACCAGTTTATCGCCTATATGTATTACTTTGTATAAACTGTGAATAACAAAATTTTAACACGATGAATTTTTGGAAATTACAAATGTCAAAAAATTAATGTTCAATGCTTTGAGAGAATAGTGTATGTTCTTACAATGCTGTAATCACAACTTGCTCGGTCAATCATTCATTGCACCAAGACCCATCATTTCACAGAACTTGTTACACCGATGTTGTTTCTTGAATTCATTGATTCCAAGGGAGGGTAAATTTCCTGCGCAGAAATACGTGTCATCGTACATGTCTGACTGTGAGGACTGCTTCGATCCAACATCCAGCCTTGTTGTGGATATTTCTGGGTTGTACAGTGAATACCCCGCACCTTGAATATCTAAAATCATAAGTTCCTGGTTACTATACTCGTAACTAAAGTGTGAAAGACATTGCGCTTTCTGGAACAGCTCTTCCAAGTCGTCTTGGGGGCAGTCTAAACATTCTCCATCGTTGTTAATATATTTAATGAATTCTCCAGGCATGTAGGCTTCGATTGTGACGGGAACATTTTCGAGTACGGAATAAAAGACTTTCCCATATGAAAATGTCTGTCCAAATTCGTCCGGAATTTTAGCTGAAAATCGTTGTGTTATGTTCCTAGCAACGCAGTGCATTTGTACTTGTTTCCGTGTATGCGCCTCCACACTAATTTTCAAAGTATCTTCGATAGTTTTTAGGGAGGCTTCTTGATACTTTTTGACCACCCACTCGCCTTTTAGATTTGATGATGAATCGTGGCATTTCGCACGAAATGCATTGCGAAACCTGCCGCTGGCGAATGCCTTATCCCCAATTTCCAAGGTTATCGATCTGCTGTTTATCGACCAGCAACAATTTTGAACATCAAAGAACTCCAACTGTAAAACAGCCGTTTTTGGAGGTTTAACCAATTTACCAGCTTTCATTAAATCACTTATTGATACCGACTTTGGGTACACAGTGTTCTTAATTTTGACATGTTCCTCGTGTAACTGTGCAACTTTGCTGGGAGATGTCGCAGGGGCCGATTTCGCTTGGTGTCCAATCTTTGTACAGGCACCAACGCTGGCATGAGAAGAATCTATTGGCTGAAGAAATCGTATGAAATAGACTTTTTTGCCTTTAATTTGCTCAATCTTCGTGCAGGATGGACCTCTATCCGATGCTAAAATATCACATGAGCCTTGTGGAGCTTTGTAGAATTGCTCGCATGCATCCTTTATATTGTCAATGGAAAGTTCGTGATAGTCACCAAAGGGTACAAAATCCCTTGTATCAAGCGGTTCATATTTTTTTAGTCTTCCTGAAGCTGTTGATGACATGCGTTGCACAAGAATATCGCTCGGAGCATTTCTGGTCGATCTTTTTCCATCCTTGTCTCCCCCAGTTCGTTTAAGGCCCACTCTTTGCTCAAAGTCTTCCCAAGTCGTTTTGGTTTTTGCGTCTCTTCGTCTTTTCATGATCAGACAACCGACTCAAGTCAACAAAACGTAAAATATCACATAAACAATTCCAAGTTAATAATACGTAACCTAAAACGTTTGCGCAGCGTGTTTATTGCTAGGAACTCTGGGTATTTTTTATGTTGACATCGCTGGGCCACGCAGAATTTTAATTTTTTTTTGTTCGATAATTACGTCAAAAATAAAAAAATTAAAATCAACTCAGAATGGGAATGAAATTTGAAATAGATTCATAATTGGAAATAGATTACAAATGCGTAGTATTTGCATTGACATTAACTTCCAAATGAAAAGCATTTAATGTAAAAACAATATTTATAAAACAAAAGTGTCGTGATACTGATGGGCCACCATACTAGTGCTCTTGCTGTAGGCACATTTCCTTCTAAATTCTCTGGCATCTCTATCGTGCGCACGTTTTCTTCTAAGTTCGTTGTACAATTTGTATTCTTTTCTAGTTCTGCTTCCAAGCGCACCAGCCCTCTCATCTGGTTGGGAGTTAATAACGGTGCCTCTTCCCCCTCTGGCTCAACACTTAGCATTTCTTTTGTACTTGTAGTAGGTTGTTCTTGTGTTCTTGACCCAATACAATTTCACTGGGCTTTGTATTTGTTTATTTAAACCAGAGCAGCAAGCAAAACATGATTTATATACCTGGTTGCTGTGAACAAACAAACTTTTAATAATTTTATATATTTAATAGTAGCATGACACAATTACTGGATGCCCAATTAAATTGTCTTAGGACCTTAAAGCAAAAGCTCTGAATGAATATACTGTTGTGTAAATATGTAAATTATTATCAGTATGTAAATATCTGGTGTGTGTGTGTGTGGGCGATGAAAAAGTTGCTAAGGCGTTAACTGGGATGATATAATATGGTTAGCTCTAAAAATAAAATTTGTCTGCGTGTTGTTTGATTCATTTTGAAGTTTTCTCGTTCGCAACTGAGCATCTAGCTTAACAATACAAACAAAACTAGCACCTAATTTTGGTTGAAAGTCTGGCAGGACTTGGCTTTGGCAAGAGAATATTGATGTTGACATTGGTAGATGCAATTTTGTCATGCTAATAATAAACAAGTAATCATGTCTTGCTCATCATACAATTAGAGATTAATAGTACTCATGTTTGAAAATTTTGTTAAATTTGACTTGCCCAGGTGGCTCCTCCAATTTTGGTAAAATATCCTAGCATCACTATTAATCCCAAATTGTACTTGGCATCGCATGATTACCTAGGTATACATATAGCTAATTAATGCAAACAGATTTTGGCAGCAGCAGCAAATGAGTAGTCTCTCCTGGTAGTTATACCAGTAAAGTGCTGTACAAATATGTACAAGAGTGTTATATAGCTATTTACTTAATATAGGTGGAGGAGCTTGTTACTGGTATAGGTGTGACAAGATTACCAATATATGTCTGCAGGAAAAGACTTTCTTCGTTTCTCGACAGGATGTTTAGCCCTCGTAGATTAGATATGATAACAGACCACTTTGTACACAGGATGAAATCTATACCTTTTCAGTACTTTACACACCGAGTTAAATCTGATAAATGTTTGTTTAAACGTATAACGCTGTGACTAAAGGCAGTAAAGTTATGTTTGTGTTTGTACTTTACTGGCATTTAATACTTTTTTTGTAAATATATCTTTATTCGTTACATCCCTTTTGGTGCCTTTGCACTAAAATTTAAATGTTGATAAAAGCCGAATGATCCTTTAATCAACTATATATCTGAGATTAAAGGTTGATTAAAGTTCGCACATACTTTAACAGACCTTTAATGGCAAATTAAATTTTTGTGAAATCCCCTAATCTTTATTCAAATGTATATGTGACCTTTAAATTTTATTAAAGGTTAAAGTACCTTGTAATCACCTTGATTGGAAGTGTAAATATTTGTTTAAAGAATAGAAGTGGAATTACCAGTACACTAATATGGTATATATTATTAAGGAAAACAGCAGGCTTTGTATTGGAATTATGTTGTTTTGGTTTCCTAAAACATACAGTTGTGCTTCTTTTCTATTGTTCTAATAACTTATTACATGGAAGTATCCTTCGTGCATGCGATGCCTAACAGGGCCTCTTTTAACAATTTTCCAGTGGGGGGGGGCAATTTCGAAAAAGGGACCGTCATAACTAAAAATATTTAACGACGACATGTAATTTAATGTCCAAAATTGTAAACTTTTACAACAAGATAACTAAAATTACATTTAGTTACGATACATTTAACTATGATGGTAATATTTAAATCAGTTGAAAAATTTCTTGACAAATTCTCTTTCGACGTATGTACTGACTGTGGGCAGTTTCATTCTCCGATCCTTTACTAAAAGGAATTTCTGAACAGCAGGGCGAGGGTCATAACAGGCTGTAGGAGCTCCGTTCCAATATATCAGCAACCTGTTAACAAGATTATCTTCTGAGGATGATGTTCTGAGGTTTGAATATAGCATATTGTAGGTTGAAACGCATCTTTCAACAGTCATGCTGTGTGGACATATCACACAAAAGCTGGAAAGAAAGCCACTGACTGGCTCCTTGCTTCCTCTTAACATGTGGTACAGGCGCACACCATAATCCTTCAAAGGAATATTTTCACCAGGTTTCATTTCGTTAAAGTATTCTAACACTGAGTCAATAAAAGCATTGGTCTCACTCTGTGGAATATTACAGGTTTCAAGTAAAGGCAGAGAGGCAGAGATGAATTCCGCTACTGTTTTCGAGGTTGTTACATTTATAATGCTTTTTACCAAATCAGTTTGTTCTTCGTTTAAGCGTTGCTGTAAACATGATAAAGAAATTACTCAATGACAGCAAACTTACTGCTCGGTAATTACACCATAGTCATGCCATGAACTCCAATGTTTCTTAATGTTAATGCAACGTTTCTTACAGAAACATTGAGCTGGAATTAGGAAGCTAGAGGTTTTTATTAAACGGATTAAAGCATATGTACTTTGTGTCATAATTATTGGAACTTGATTTTATAATAAACGATTATCTTACGTAAACTTATAACAGACGCAAACGTGATATGTAAAATCACCCTATTTTTTTACCTGTAAAAAGTTGAAAACAGAACCTACAATTTCGATTCTAATCGCAGACTGGTCCCTTCACATTGTTGTGTCATACATGTTGGGGATCTTTCCTCATGGCCACCTAGAAAAAGACGTTTTACGTGAGTTTTGTTAACAGCTATCTTTACGCTATAGTTTACAGAAGAATCAAAATAGTATTTGACTGAAATGTATTATTAATAGTGTTACCTGGATATGGTTTGTCTTTTAAGAGATTTAACTTCTCAAGGGCAATGTCTTTGTATCTTAAGATATCTGGGACAATGATATGAGGCTTCTGTGTCTCCTTTTCAATATAACGAAATACAGCACAAGCATCAATCATTAGAGCTGTCAACCACACTTGCACACGTGAATATTCCCAAACATTTAGGAAGCCTTTTGCTTTTGATTTTTCAATCTTTTCATATTCACCTTTTGGCGCTTTCTCAATTTTTTCTCAGTGCATCCTACAGGCCTTTAGATTTCCAAGTACTGCTTCGCATAACTGGATAAGATGTTGTGCGAACCTTACTTCATGATGTGCAGGAAAGGATTTGGCATTGGGATCTATAACCCTTAACTCCTTAGTTCGTAAGGCAGACGTTCGATAGTATGTTGCAACACTGATGAGATTTGTGTGCCATAATTTAAGCTCTTGGACTGACTGCATTAAATCTTCCATTGCCAGATCCGATCTATGACAAGCACACCAGATATTTAATGTTGGGTGCCCAACATACTCTTCCATTCTTGACCACAAACCAGAATTATGGTCAGTGTTTGCTGACTCTCCATCAGAACTGACACTAACAAATTTGGACTGAACTTCGTGTTTTGTAAGACCAACTTCTTCCATTGATGATTGTGCAGCACAAAACAGGCCTTCAGCCCCACGTTTTTCACTTTCTCATGCAGTAACAAATCGAGTTTGTATTTCAAGTGGAGACTCAGGCTTGTTAAATCGGACAAAAATGTACTTTTTGTCATGCTGCTTGGTGTCCATTGAGCCATCTATCTGCATTGAAAATCACAAACAGCTTTGCAGTTCAGCTTTTAACTTCTCTTCTCCAGACTGCCTTGAATTGCTAATAATTCTGCATAGTGAATTGGATCTCGATAGTGCAGATCCACAGCAGTCGGTTTGAACTCAGAAAAATTTCCATTGCTTTGAACGCTGACATATTTTCTTTGCTTGTTGATCAGCATGTATACTGGCAAGACTTCTTGATGGCCAAGACCAGGCTGAAGGAGTTAGCAACTTGCTATCATTATATACATCTACAGCCATGTGCACTACAGTATTTATAACAGCAGGGTCATTTGTTTTTCGAGTTTTTAACCATGGCTGATTTGAATCTTTTTTATTCCATTGCTCGATTACCTTTGCTCTTTCCATTTCTGCTTTATGAGGAGCCCCATGGAGGTGATCAATAACATCTTTTAATTTCTTTTTACTGTCACAACGAACACCGTGAGCCATATAGACTTTATGATTGGCAGCGACCTGTTTTGCTTCTTCTTCATGTTCAGAACATATACAACATTTTATAAACAATCGTTTTCTGCTCTTTTTAGCAGTTACAGCCCGACTTCTTTCAGTAAACAAAGAAAGGACATCATTACCGACTTTTCGTACAATTGCCTTAGCATCAAGACGAAATCCTCGGTAAAAGCTTTCTGAAAAATCTTCGTTGCCAGACTCGACAGGCTGATCTGAGTCTGACTTTAAGTCTTCCTCGAAATTAAGGCTGTCCAGTGTCTGACGTATTTCTGTATTGGATCGAGATTCTTTATCAATATCAACAGATTCTATATCTTTGTCATTTACCTCATCGTCATCTTGATCAGGTGGATGGATGTTGTCACAAACGTAATCTACTTCAGTAATTTTTTCGATGTCATTATCATCAGTCTTAATCTCGTTTTTTTCTTTGTTCTCGTTTTTTTCGACGGTAACAAAAAAAGAATTTATCTTTTTACATTTCCTCGCATCAGATTGTAACTTTTTCTCATTTTCAAGCCTTCTTTTGCGTGCATAAGGCATGCTTCAATGCGGCATATGTCTTTTTCAAGAACATGATCAACTACAACTTTATGGCCTGACCAGAGACTGAATATTTCCTCGTTAGATTCAAGCAGCGATGAATCGATTAAATCAGGTTAGCCATTGGGTACTTTTATAAGTATAAATATTTGTAACAAAATATGTTTGATAGGTGTAGATCAAGATATAAAAGGCAATTTAACATGCCATTGTCATTTGTAGGTACAATAAATGAAACTGATTAGAATCAATTTATAGCTGTGAATGAAAATAATATTGATGTTTCTGTTGGGGACAACTGCAGAACCTGAAAGCAGCGCCACTAATCTGCAGGTATTTAAAATAGCTTGTTATTTAGCCACAGCTCACACGTCAGTGACACCGTACTGTAAATTTGTCAATATACCAGTGTTTTCAATAATATTCAGCATAGCAGGTTGCATTGCAAAAGTAGGCATATGCGTCAAGGGAAAGCCAAATTTAGATTTTTATTAGGTATTGGGTAATACATCTACAATAAATTCACAGTATAAGACTACTGTATAGCTTCCAGTCTATTTCTGAAAAGATATGCATTAGTTATGTTTTTCAAGAGGATCAAGAGTCCTTCAGAGTGAAATTTGAAGTCTTTGAAAAATCAAGTTGTACGAGAAACAATATAATTTATGCTATTACCTGGTAATATTATGTAGTCACAAGAAAGCATATATACAGAACCAAATTCATGGTCACATGTCACTATCAATGAAAAGTTTAAATATATATATGTAGATTTCGATAGCAGAAAATGTACATTTTGATAGCAGAAAATGTTGCATTTCAAGCACAATACTAACAAATATTACTTGAACATCTGGGGTAAGTTGTATTGAAGGTGGATAATGCTATCCACTGGATATAATTTTTTACATTACTTATAAAATATATTTCAAAAAATATGTCCAACTTGAAATTATTGAAACCCTAATCTATTTTATAATTTTGACACCATGTCCATCAGGAAGATAACATTATCCACATTTTGTACAACTGGCCCTATTTTTTTTTAATATTGAATAATTAAAATTAAAAAAGATGTTTCCAAACCATAATACATCATGGCAAATGTTCTATATTTTTTGTTTTGGTCAATTATAATTAGAATATGTACAAATTGTAAATACAGTGCAGTAAGCTGGGTGAATGTGTATATATAGGTTTTCTTGAGGTGCACTTGATATGTAATGTTCAAATACAGTTATTTATTGTTGTTCTTTGGCGAACCTGCTTCTTCTTTGTGCAATCTTTTTTGTTGGTGGGGCTGGTGTCTGGGCAATAGTTGGTGAAAAAATGGCCGGGTCACTAGCATTCAAGTCAATAATTCGTGCTACACCTTCACCATTCTCGGCCCTTCTTCGCAAAATCTTTGACATCAACACTGGGATGTACTCATACCCTTTATCGGCTTTCACTAATTTAACATCCCACTGTCTAGTTACCATCTTCTCCCCCGACTTAGTTGTTGCTTGTTCCAGACCAAGATGAAAATTCCAGTCAATAGCAGTAAGTTGCCTTCTGGCTTTATATGATCGATAACTAAAATATTGCAAAGGTGGGTTTTCAGAATTTGCCTGGGGGTCCAAAAATTTTGAAGGGGGGCTACTCAATAGTTTGGGGATGAAGTCATTAGGTTGCTTTTTCAGGGGAGTTCAAACCCTGAGCAGTGCAAAATATTTTTGGTGGGTTGCAAAATATATTTGTCGAGGCAAAAATATTGGGGGAAATCATAACGGTGTCAGCAAGAACTACATTTACATGATTACATGTTCATGTTTCATAATTATTCTACCTGAATGATGAGTGCTTTGGAGTGTACATCAGGCCAAGACTGTTAGCACACTCGATACCACCTGTATGCCTGCAAGTATTCAAATACAACAGTTTGTTAATAATTATTAATAATAACCATGTACAATAAGTTTTATGAAATACATCACAACTAGATAGCCTGTAGCTCATTACCTGAAGCGTGTATAATACTAAAAACTTTTGAGTAGTTCCGGATTTAGTATTACTTTTTGCAGCTCCATGAAGTCTTTATCTCGTCTGTCAAACCACGGAAGACTTTGATCATGCTCATAATCATCCCCATGATCACATTGACCACCAAGCCACTGATGTTCATTACATATGTGGTGTAACAAACCAATCCATTTATCCTAAAACATTTATGAAATAAAGCGATATTAATAACAACATTAACCAAAATAATTAAGCATATCTAAAGAAATTTGAACCTTCTTTAGTTTGAGTGCTTCCTCATCTGAAATGGGATTGTCTTCCCGGCAAGAACTTGAACAATACCGAAAATGTTTGACGATGTGGGCAGACCAGTCCTTCACTTTCCTCATTGCTTTTGGTTTACCTAACTGCAGAAAGAAATATACTTGATTTAATTTAAAAGGACCTTATCTGTTTTACATGGTGTTGCCTGTTGGTTTGTTTAGTCAATTTCCAACTTTTAAAATTTTGACAATCATTACTACACACCTTTGCTAGGCACTTCTTGATGCTTTTAGACTTATGCCACACATCCAAACTATGAATAATGTCTTCATGTCTTTTTTCTAAACATGGCATTTCAAGGATTAGTGCTAATTCCTATATTCCAGTTTTGTACCCACACTGTCCCCTAACTACCTAATATATTTACATCACAGTGATACTGTACCTAGTAATGCAATTACAGATGTAGAAGCATCAGTAACAAATTCAACAATTTTCAGCTCCTGTTTCTGGCGATCAAGACTTTGCTGAGCTGCTTCCTTTTCCATGTTAGTAGAGATGAGGCCAACATGTCTTTTATCCAAGACTTCAATGTCAAGAATATAATTTGAGGTAGCCTCCATCATGAAATAGCAGATATTCTTGGCATTGAAGCCTGGTGAATCACATTGGCCATCACCACCTACCACAACATCTTGGCCAGAAAACTCTGTAACAAGCTCTTGTTTCATCCACATCCACCACTCGTTGACTCCAGGAACCACATACAACCTTTGAAATCTATAATAGGTTGACTTTGATATAAATTGAAGATGTAAAAATCTTGCCATCTGCTCAATCTTTGCAAACTGATTTCCAGATACCATTATGGAAGTCATGACTTGTAAATTATTTGCATACACCTCATTGGTTTCATGAGAGGAACAGAATTTATGTGTATGTCCTGCTGAGCATGATGACTTGATGATGATGGCAACACCCACAAAGTAATGATGAACAGTTGGCACAACAGTGCACCCAGGTGTTTGGCATCTGGCTTTAAAAACTGCAAGTAGTAAATCCAGGAAGCAAATAATTTTCTTTCCTTGCACCATTTTTAACTCCTGTTGGTACCCACTCAGTTCGTTTTCTCGGCTGAACTTTTGGAAAGGACCAAAATATGGGTTTGCGCTCTCAGACCCCAAAACACTTTCTCATCTTCTTCTTCAATGATGACTTCATCACCAGTTTTATCATCACCATCATCTTCAGTTTCGTTGACCACAACATCACTATGCTCTTCATTGTCACTGGCTGTATCACCTTGTGTGAGACTAAAAAGGACAAACCGATCAGATACATGATGGCTAAATTGTATCATTAATTGAAAGTACTACTTTACCTTTGCCTTTGAACGCCAAGTTCATGTATGGCTGATATGGTCACATTGTGTAAACTACAGAAAAAAGAAAATAACAATGTTTAATTACAGTCATGCCAATTGACATGTTTCCAAAAAATGTTTACCAGTACATTCTCTAACTTCATATTGAAATTGTTCCTCATAGTTTTTACAATTTCCTGTTGTTTAAATTAACCAACCATATTTGACAATATATTTCTATTGAACACCTACATTAAAGCTAATTTCAATACAATTGAATGTTGTAAAAACTGTAAGAAATTGATGGTATATTCTCAGCCATTCCTCAAAGTTGGAAGATGAACTGATTTTTCTGAACAATTTTTCAGATGCTTCTTTTTAGATGACTGTAAAATCAAATTTTTAACCAAAAGTTAAGTTGTACCTGGCATCTTCATCAGAATCACTTTCACCTTCACTAGATTCTTCATCATCAGTAAAGGATAGATCTGTTCAGTCTGTTTGCATCAACACTAGAATAAATGAAATCATATAATTATTGTAGAGACATTTAAAAATTCAGTAGTCGTCACAGACTTTTAAATAAAATACCTTTCAACCATCGACATGTTTACTTCTTCAAGCAAAGAGCCACTGCCTGATATGCCATGATAGGCTTGCTCACCCAGAATAGGTGATTCTGTTGGCTGATATTCATCATCTTGAAGTTCTACGTTTTTTTGTGGAGTTGACACAATGGGGCCTAAAAGAGGATGTACAGTATAAATTCATATTTCAAATGTTATATTACTACAAGATCATTTGACAATTGACATTATGGCATCATTTATCTGTTCAGGAAACACGTGTGATTTTTTTCTTTGTTGTAAGTAAATACAGTCTATACTATATAAACAAAAACCAAGTGTAAATGTTATGATATTTGAAGAAATGCAATTATTTTACCGTGATAAACAATTGACGAAGATGAAGTTTTAGGTTGCTGGCTGCACTCTTTATTTGATTGACTAACAACCGTGCTTCTCTTTCTTTTTCTCGACGCACTGGCACTGATATCGGACCTTGAAGTAAAAAGAAAGACATTTTTAAACCAAATAGCGTCATCCTGACTAATATCTGAATGAAATTATTTCGGAGTTTCGCTTTACCTTCTTCGGTATTCTAGCGATAGCAGATGAGCAGCAAATTCGCTGTCACTATATCGGCTATACCCAGCATCTATTTTAGCCTCTTTCCATGCGTCGAATATCTTTATCGTCAAGTATATTCTCTTGTTTTGCCTATTCCAACCTTTTTGCGAGCTAGAAAAACCTACGTACTTCTTTTTTCTGCCAGAATTATCGCGTTTACCACCATGTACGCCAAGCGGATTAGTGGCCGCCATAATCTGGACTTTGAAACAGGGCTGACAATGGTAGCTTGCGCTATAAATACAGCCATTTGCCATATGCATGGTATGCCATATATTACAAACTTCTGCCCAGTCCTTTTTGCAATATAAAAACCATATCAAATTACAACCTCAACCATATAAGAGAATATCATTGTGGCACTGATTTCCTAGGATTTTTAGATTTCTTGATGGCCATATTTTTGCATTTCTGAACTTAAATTTTAAACTTCGATGCAATCGCTCATTATCGTCCACCATCTTGTTTTTTCAAGTTTCACCAGGATGCGCGCGCAGTGACACTGCTCCTTTAAGTTTGTTTTCAGTAGTTGTCAGTATATTTTTAGTTTTCATTGAAGTTTTAAATGTATGTATTTTTATTTGATTGAAAATCTCTGATAAAGTTGCCAACCTTAGGATAATTATATGATAGATAGGCAGTCGCATGCGTGCGTGCGTGCGTGGCGTGCCACTGCGTGCAAGCTTAGTTGGGTGACCTATGCTATAAGACTCTACAGGGAAATCCATGTTTTTCGCGATTTAAAACATCTCGTTGCTTGGAATCGCTTTGAACCAACATTTTTTCCCAAGAACTAGTTATTGCAGAAGTTTTGTGCACAATTTGTATAATTTCTGTTGAATTCCTCGTGAAAATCTCGCTCGTGAAATGTGTTGTGAATTGGTCACTTGGTCAGTGCGAGACATTTGTTGTCCAAAATGTGTATTTTTGACTGGCTTTGGCCTCTTGCGTGTTATTTCGACCTACAGCTACCCTAAATCAAACATTTACAAAACGATGGAACTAGACGTTCACGTACAAATCAATTATTCGCTTGATTTGTGTGGTGTGTGATTTTCATTTACAATCATGTATACTGTAATGCTGTGTCACAGAGTGTCGATGAATCTATGGAGCAAGATGATACATTTTTTGACGTTGCCAATTTGAAAATTACTCTAATGGTATTTGTGTTCACTTCATACAATGTCTTTCACGCTTAATTAGGTTAAATTTGTGTTGAGTGTGTGCAAACTACCCAGACTGAAAAGTTTTATGTTGCGCATAAAAGATCCTTTTCACGAGAGAATTCTGTGCAGAAATGTAGAAAACTTCTAGTCTAATCAGGTGGTCTGGGTTCAGTTTAGTTGATGACCCTCAGACTCAGTAAATAAATTTATCATCATCAATTTATCATTATCAATATTGAGCACAGTTGGCAGGTTAGCCTAGATTTTCTGATGATTTGTGTAGATTTCTTCATGAATTATTAATTGCAGACTTTGCTCCAATGTTGCACAAGCTAGCAAGCAGGTGCATGTTGCATTCTATGTACAGTGTATGCCAAAGTTCACCATAATGTTAATGTTAAAGTAAACATATAGTTTAAATTCAAATAAAAAAAAATTCGGTCATTAAACTGTGGACTGTTCAGTTAATTCTACCCACATTTCACACACGATTCACACGAACGAAACTAGCAGCTGTAGCACCAGTTTACGATTATATTTTGGTAATGCATATTACATAATTCAGACAATATTTACTTAATAACCTATCTGTCTTTGAAGTTCGAAAACAGTACGTTGGCTTGAAGTCGTATCTATGTAGTAAATATTACTAACGTATCAGGTATCACACACCACACAAATCAAGCGAACAATCTATTTGTACGCCAAGATCTTGCTCCATCGTTTTGTAAATGTTTAATTTAGGATAGCTGTAGGTTACAATAACACCCAAGAGGCCAAAGCCGGTTAAAAATACATATTTTAGACAACAAATGTCTCGAACTGACCAAATGACCAATTCACAACACATTTCACGAGCGAGATTTTCATGAGGAATTCAGCAGAAATTACACAAATAGTGCTCAAAACTTCCGCAATAATTAGTCGTTTCCAAAAGATGTTGATTCGAAGCGATTCCAAGCAACGAGACGTTTTAAATCGTGAAAAACATTGATTTCCTTGTAAAGTCTTATAGTTTTTTGCTTGGTTCCCGCGCCATCTTGGATTTATCATACAGGTCACGCCTCCGATTCTATGAGTCAGCAATCTAGACCTACTATGTCTATGAACAGTACGCATATGCACACGATATGAATAGCGAAATGTAACGTTCACCTTCAGCGCCGATTTTATAAGATGTCAGGTCGTTGCCACATTCGAATTCTTTGCAACAAATTGTTTATCCCCGAGCCAACGGCGCAAAGCGCCATTCCGGGCATTAGCCCGGGGCGAGGGTACTAATTCCGCACGGCTATTTACACCCGAGAAAAGGAAAGCATAGCGAAGTCTGAAGTTCATCAAATATCACGGGCGCGTGGTTCAAGGGTGGCAGTGAGTGGGAGTGGGTGGTCATCACTGATCTCAAAAATATGGCGGACTATATTGCACTACAATATTTCGTATTTTTGCAAAAAGATTTGGCAACTTCCACAACCAACGAAGGGTGGTCATTTCTGATCTCAGGAATATGGCGGAGTAGCAAACACTTAAGGCATCCAAAAAGGCGAGAAATAAGACAAACGACTGCCACAAGACTCTTGAAGAGAGATTAATTCGGGGAAAATACTGAAATACAGAGAAGCGCCAAGAATTGACTATGGCGTGAAGCACAAGGCAAGTTTCTTGATAATGCATATTTATACTTGTGCTTTAATGCTTTATAAAGACCGCCGTAGCCGTACTCATCCAGTCTATTAACTGTTTAAATTCCAGAATAAGTTTATGTTTTGACTGTCTTCTTATTACTAATGTAATTAATAGGTCGTATATTATATACCAAATTTAAACTTACATTAGGCGTAATAACATACTGATGACAAATGTTGTGCCATTTAAGAAAATTGTCAATAAAACAAGGATTAAAAACTGATATTTTGTCATTTGGAAAAATATACAGAAAGGATAACAATTGTCGTGTTGCTATGACAACAACCTGTTCAAGTACTTCACGTAATTCCGAAAATACAGTTGCATGCTCTTAGTTAGTGGCGAGGGGTTGCTGCATGCATGTATTTCTAGTAGTTTGTTCTAATTCATCGACCTCCTCCCCGATTGAACCTCGAGCTCATCAGCATCGTCGTCCTCTGAACCATCATCTGTTTCGCTTTGTTCATCACTTTCTTGCCGCTCGTCATACACAGTTTCCCTTTGATTGTGATGGAACACAGCGTCGTTTGCCACCTTGCCAAGGCTGTCGGTTTTTTCTTTTAACGTCGATTCACAAATCTTGCAAACGCTGATATCCGGCAAGACGCATTCAATATGAAAGGAATGGCCACAACCACGAAATACCTTCCACAAGGGACTTTCCTTGTTACACTCAAGTAAGTTGCATTTTCTGTGGAACAAAACAGTAAGGCTTACAAGTAAAGTCATTTCTATCTAATTTACTAATGTTTTATAAAGTAAACATGAACTGCCAAATAAATATTTTTCCAAAAACTTTTCCAAACCCCTATTTGATTTTTTGGGTGTGTTATTAAATTTTTTTCTTTTAATATTTTGCAAAAAATCTTGGGTATTCATGTATATATACTCTCCTTAAAGCTGTGGCAATGGCACTGGTAAATTCCCCGAAATATGGAAATGTTCTAAGGTGTCAGCTCTGTTTAAATCAGGGAATCGAACCAATCCGTTGAATTATTGTCCAATTTCGATCCTGCGTACCCTTAGCAAAATTTTGGAAAAGGCAGTGCGTTCACAACTGTATGAATATCTGAATTCAAACAATCTACTTTCTGATAAGCAGTTTGGATTTAGACCAAAACGTTCAACGGTTACTGCCTTGTCTAGTTTTACAGATGAAGTCCAGCATAATATGGAAAAAGGGAGGTTTTGTGGGGCGGTTTTTTTAGATTTAACAAAGGCATTTGACACTGTAGACCACGACATATTGCTTACCAAATTATCAATACTCAGGATATGTCCATCTACCCTTCAGTGGTTTCGGTCGTATCTCGGTAACAGGAAACAGCAAACATCATGTGACCATGAACTCTCAGATGAACTGCCTGTGACACTTGGCATCCCCCAAGGAAGTGTATTGGGTCCGCTATTATTTATTATTTACATTGATAGTTTACCAGCTACTGTGAATCATTGTGAAATGTCACTTTATGCTGATGATACGGTATTGTATTGTTACAACACAAACCTTCAAGAACTTGAAAGGCAACTAAATGAAGATCTTTTAACAGTAGCCAAATGGCTAAATGAACACAAGCTGACTTTAAACTTAGATAAAACACAATCTATGCTTATAGGCAGCAATCGTAAGCTTTGAGATATTAGATCGTTACCTGTATCTATTTTTGATTTCAGTATAACTAGTGCAAATAGTTTCAAGTATTTGGGAGGATTCTTATCTAGTGACCTTACATGGGCTCACCATGTAGATTACATAACGTCTAAAATCAACCAAAGGTTAGGCCTTCTAAGATGAATTCGCCATTTATTACCGATTAGAGCGCGTCTTCTGTTTTATAACGGCTTAGTCCTCCCACTATTTGATTATGCAGATATGGTATGGGGTGATAAAAATAACGTAATACATATGAATAATATTCAGGTTTTTCAGAATAAGGCAGCTAAGATTATTTTAGATCAACCTTTATATCCATCCGCTTCGGAAGCTCTGGCCAAGCTTAATTGGATTACACTAGAACGAAGACGATTTTATCACCGATGCATATTTATTTATAAATGCATAAATGGTTATGCAAATCATTCCATGGAATTATTAACTTATGGTGACATGCACAGGTATAATACTAGAAATAGGGATAAGTTAAGATTACCCCAGACTATAAGAAACTGGGGTAAACAGAGAATGAGCTATCATGTGATTAGTGACTGGAATACATTAAGTAAAGATATCCGAAATTCTTTGGGGATCGATGCTTTTAAACACAAAATTTTGAATTTTCTACAACCTATTTAGGTTAAAGTGTTTATGAAACGAAATTTTGTCCAACATTTTGATGGTTGTATTGGGAAGATCAAATAAAATAACAATATAACTTCTTTGGAAGAATTTTTGTAACTCCGTTCCTTGTCAAGATATTTAACTTCATAGGATATGCAAATAACACAACCACCGACGTCATACTGCATAATGAGTGACTGTTAGATTGCTTATTTTGTAGCATATAATAGTGAAAAATAACTAAAACTACACTTACATGTGTGTAGGCTATGTTTAACATCCAAACCCGGGTATTTAGGTGTTAAATCTTGAGTACTTTTTAAATTAATGCAGCTTTTTTGAAAAGTGATTATGCACAATGACGTCACTGGTTGTGTTGATTTCAAATCAAATAAAATTGAATATCTCGAAAAGTAAGGCAGTTACAAAAATTCTATCAAAGAAGTTATACAGTGATTTTAATTGATCTTTCCAATGCAATAAGAAAATTGTGGGAGAAAATTTCATTTCATAAACACTTTAATAAATTTTAAACTTTTTTTGTCCTATAGTACAGAACAGTATTGCATAGTTATATAATATAATTAGTATATTTTATTGTTGCCTCTAATAATTATATTGGTGCAGGTCTTTTTTGAAAATCATGTAATATGAAAAAGTTTCCTGATTAAATATTATTATTACTTACTTACACTGATGTAGCATTAATAGGACAAATTGCTCTGATATTCTAGACTGATCACACTATTTATCAATTGTCTAACCTTCACCCCTTTCCTTGCTCTCATACACACTCTGACAAAAAGAAGGTTGATACTTTTGCATAATTTACTTTGCAGGATTTGGAGATTGCTGAACAGTTGTGAAACCAAGAGGAAAAACTCGATTGTTGACAATCTTTTCTCCAAACAAATTTGGGAGGGTCCACTTGGTGATATATTCGGCTTGCCGTTTAACTCGAGGTTGCTGGACGGCCATGTTAGGGTGGTTGTTAATGCATTCAAACTTGCTGGTGATGAATTTTGCAGCCTTTGCTTTCAAGATATTGACTTTCTTGGCACCATAGTTGAATCTTTTAGGTGGCACAAAGACAGACTTGAAAGAGTATAGTTCATGTTTACATGCATCAATTTCTTTTGCCTTAAGTGCAATCTGATCTGCTGAGTCAGTTTCATTTGTTCTTGCTCGTAATATGGAGTGAAAGTTTTCCACAGGATACTCATCAAGGGCCACAAGATACTGATGCAAGATTTCAAACATGGACTGGGCATTATCTTTCCAGTGCTTAAACAAGGACAACATAACAAGTAAGGCTTTGTTGTAGTGATGTCTGTGAAAAACTACGAACATGATCCAACAGTGAAGCACAGACTGGCAATAAAGATCATAGCTGTTGCACTTAAATACGATGGAATAAATGCTTAACACAAGAGGAACATAATTGTCAAGCAGATTGACCAAGGTGAGATATTCGATATTCTTGCACTTCTCGAAGACTGATAAAATTGTGTCTCTAATAAGTGTCCATCCTCCATAGATAACCTCTAGCAATAATGATATTCACCAAGCTTTACGTTTCTTTGCTAGCTTTGCCTTTTCCCCAAATAAGAATGAATATAAATCAGCAAATATTTCATGAAATATGAGCAGTACACATTCTCTTGCATTTAGGGAAATATGCAGAGGACCAATCATAGGAACAACACTCTGGAGAGCTGCACGCAAGGATGGAGCATCGGAGTAGACCAACCTTCGAATATAGAATTGCATCGACCAGTCACCAACAAATGGAAAAATGAAGTTATCAAGGTATAGTTGTAGACCACTAGATAGCAGTTAGAACATCTTCACACAACTTGAGTGGCATTTCAATGCTGTCAACAAGTTTGGTATTATCCATGCATCTCATCCCCTTTAGCTCAGTTTGTTGATAGTCGTGCGTCACAAGCCTTTGACGCTCAGATTCTGGACTAAAATATTTTGCCACTACCCAGTCAGGCATGTTTTCTGAATATGTCTTGGATATTTTGTGCAGGTTGTTGGAAAGAAAGGTTTCCATGCTAGAAATATCCACAGGGGATTCTACTTTATCCTGGCACACTGCTTTTATGTTGGGAAACACCTTTATGAGCAATGTAGACACGTGTATGGCATTTGTGTGTTTTTTAGACTCTGGTTGATGCATGGTATGAATGTTGTGATAGTCATCCATACAGAATATGAGAAACTGCTCATTTTCTACTGCTGATTCAATAAAGCTAGCAACAGTAGTTGAAGTGTGATGCTGAGGACAACTTTGCTTTGGCTTTTACAGTGTGTGGATGCGCTGCAATACCAAGATTTCTTAGTGACTGTAGTCCTTGTTCACTTATACCAAATTGCTGAAGAGTTCTGGACAATGCCACTTGGAATGCATTAGATCTTTGGGACTGTGAATATATCATGATGTAGATGACAACCATTGTTTGCAATTTGCTAAGTTTTTTGCGACCAGTGGACATTCAATCTGAGCATATGGCACCATTTATGCAGCTGTGGAGATTTTCAGCTCCAGCATCCTTGCATAGTGTTTCAAAAGCAGTGGGATCCATTTCTGGTTGTGGCAGATTGGCAACATAGAATCGTATTTTAATAAGATCGTCACTGAAGTTAGGACAGAATGATGCTCTTGCAAGGAGTGATGCATAATCCTCTGCAGAGAGGAAAATACCGTCCATCGTTTGACACTTTCTCTGCAACACTGGGTAACTTAGAGGTACCGGTATACAAATCCTGGCTTCCTGTGCTAGCGTCTTGGCTGGGTGAACTTAAAGTGATTGTTGTTGCATTGCTAACTTGACTATAATCCTCATGATGTATAGTATCTTGATTGTGTATAGTTTCAGACTCATTTGCTGCTGCTGTGACATCACTACCAGTACTTTGGCTATTTGGCTGTTCTTGCTCAAAGTTCTTGTCAGATTGTTGACTGGTGTGGTGTTCAGTTGAACACTCAGCGCTCATAAACTATATAGTAATGGATCATATATTCCATTTACTACATTCATTGTTGCATTAGTTGTGAGTTTATTTGGGGTAGGGCAATGACTAACGATCAGTATGTCTACTGACCCCCCCCCCCCCCCTTGGACCACCAGTCATATTGCAGATGCAACCATTTTTTCTTTGAATTGCATCTTTAATTTAGTGTTTGGGCTAGAAGACAGAACTGATTCTCAACATTTAAAATGTTTTTAACCCTGAAAGTCAGCCACCTGTTGCGGGATGACTATGACTCAATGTGGTCATGCAGCATCATGAAAAGAATTTACAGATACTTGGTGTCACAGAGAGTGTGCACAGATAAAACCTAAGTATTAGGTTAGTAAAGGTATCTATGTGAAACCCAAAGCTTAAGTAAGGGTTAGGTGTGTATTTTCCTGGGAAATTTGAACTGTAAGCAAGTTGAAGAACAAAAAATGAAATATGTGACTTTTGACTTAAAGTTTGAACGTACATATAATGAAATACCTAAACCTTAAATTTTCATACCTGGCTCTCCTGCAAACTATTTTTCAAATCATCAAGTTTATCTTTTGCAAAGTATTTAGTAATTTTTTTATTCATAGAACATTTTTTTAGACATGTCGAGCAAAGATGGTTTATTTTATGGCGAATTTTTTTGCCTAACTCTGCCTCGACATATTGCTGTAAAGCACTTGCCACTGTAAGAAAACCATGGGCCTGAACATTAATAACTTTACTCTCATTATTTTTCGACCAAGTTTCATGAAGAGGATTCTTGCAAACCCTTTTAAATTTTGGCATTATAGACTCCAAGCTTTTCGAAAATCGAGTGGTAAAAAACAGTCTACTTTTCCTGCTATTTTCCCACAAAACACATACGATCTTGGGGAAATCCCCCAAGCAGAAATCTCATTTGAGTATTCAGGCAGCAGAAATACATCGTTCAAATGAACTTTGCGCAATTTCTTGTTACATTTTGTGCGTACACTGCCTTAACAATACTCCTGTGTTAAACCCAAGTTGAAAAGTAAAGACAAGGGGGGGGGGGAATGCGAAGATCACCAGTGTAATTTTAATTAATTATTAATTATGAATTATTATATATCAACGCAATAAAGTGCGATTATGGTGTAAATTCAAACGTTGATTTTCGGGTTCTGGGTCGAATTTAAAAAAGTCTGACGATAAAATTAAAGACATATTTCTGTTTTGTTATATCCTTTTGGGTTTAGACGAAAAATGTAAAAATTGAAGCTCACGAAAGCCTTTAAAGACGATATTTTTTCCCCACTCTTTTTGTTTATGATTTCGAATTTCAAGCATTTTGATTGGTCGAGGCCCAAAATATCAACAAACACGCTGATTGGCTAAGAACGAAATCTGCCCTTGTTGTTTGGTTTAGTTTACGGACTTTACATGGTCTTTAACAAAACTAAACGTAGAAAAAAAATATGTAATTTATACAATATACACATGTGTTATATACTTGTATATGCATGTTAAACAACCTCACAATGCATTAAAACAAATTCTCAATGTGATTCCCAAGAACAGTTTTTATCGAGGGGTAAATAACTCTAAAAGACTAGAGCGTACGATTGGAATGTTGGGATTCTTTTGTAAATTTTCAGGGATTTTAGGATGTAGGATTGAAAAATTTTGTGGATTCTTTGGGATATTTAGTGAATTTCATTATTTGGGCTATTTTGAGATTTCTCTTAAGATTTGTGCAAATTTTTATAGATTTTTTGATATTTCAACAGTTTTGCTCGAGATTTGGGATTCTTTATTTTTGGCTGAGCGTACGAAAATTTTTGGAGTTATTTTCCCCTCAGTTTTATACACCTAACAAAACATAACACCTGAACAAAACTTGAATAAACACATTGAACCCATATATATAGGTACAATTTGTAACATCCTGGTTTATGTTTCACCGAATAGCAAGGTTCTCAAGTTTCTCTCTGATGTAAACCCAGTGCTCTTCTCGTAAAAAAGGTACGATCTGGCGTGGGATGAAGCATTGTAATGGTTGAAAATAAGGCTGCCACAATTGCACACATGTTGGAATGCAGTGGAAATACAGATTTCCAGATTTGCAAAGGATTTGGCCTTCCTGACGCCATTGCCGTTTCATATTAGAAAGAATAACAAGGTCTGACGGTGGGTTACCAATATGACCTCCAGGTTTTAGTGTGTTTCAACAGCCAAAGCAGGAAGATGTTTGTGGGGACAAAGCCCTAAAAGATTTAAAACAAACGTGTCTGGTGCTGGGGACAAATAACGCGAAAATGAACTAACAAGAATAGAGGGTTGTTGGACTGTGGGTTGGTTGATTGGCATTGGTTGGTGTAAAAATAAACCTACAGGATTGGACGGTTGTTGGGCCGTGGGATAGTTGATAGGCATTAGTTGGTGCGGAAATGAACCTGCAGGATTGGACAGTTGTTGGGCTGTGGGTTGGTTAATTGGCATTGGTTGGCTAATCGGCATGTGTTGATTGGTTGGCATCGATTGGCTAATCGGAATCGGCAGGCTGGTGGATTGACCTAAAGTTGGTGCTGACATACATGGTTGTTCTTTTAAAGTGCTTATGAAACGAAATTTTCTGCGACAATTTTCTTATTGCATTAGAAAGATCAGTTAAAATCACTGTATAACTTCTTTGATAGAATTTTTGTAACTGCCTTACTTTTCGAGATATTCAATTTTATTTGATTTGAAAATTACCTAACCAGTGACGTCATACTGCATAATGAGCGACTGTTAGATTGCTTATTTTGTAGCATGTAATAGTGGAAAATAACTAAAACTACACTTACATGTGTGTAGGCTATGTTTAACATCCAGACCTGGGTATTTAGGTGTTCAGCTTTTTTGAAAAGTGATTATGCAGTATGACGTCACTGGTTAGGTCATTTTCAAATCAAATAAAATTGGTTTGGCTTCCATCCTCGACCTCTAGCCATACTATAAGTGACCGCACTGCTATAACTAACTCCTCCTGCTTTGCGATGCGTTGTTACGAGCCATTTCAAGCATGTCTCCAGCCGCTGAAGCTTTAGGCTTACAGCAACTGCATGTGCGCATAGGGATAAAGAACTGTAGCCGGAAGAATCCTGACATTCGCACTTGCCATTTGCCATGAAAACCACAACATGTGGTTTCTTTATGTTAGATGATGAGGGAACAACAAAAGTTTCCAATTCAGTACCGGGAAGCCGAGTTAATTTTCCTTCCAAAGCAGCGGCTTTATTCAGAATATGAAGCAACACATCACGTGCGATCGAGTCCACTCCACAATCAGCAAAGCGTTGTAATAGTGGATTTTCGCTTTCCTGCAAAGATTGTGAAATAGCAGAGATTTCATTGGAACCTTCTTCCACAGTTACTGTGTGAACTTTCTTCAATGCTGATTTTCTTTGAAGCTCAGTCATTCTGCCCCAACGCGACGGCGAAACGCTAATGTGTTGGAACGCCTTTCAAAGTTGGTACTCCCCTTTACCTACTACAGCAAGTTCAATTTCTTGTTCTTGCATGTCGATAAGTTCTTTCAGTGTTTGTGCAAAAACATATTCGTCAACTTTACCCCCAGTCTTCTGCTTTACAAAATCCTGGATCACACCATTTGTACGTTCGGATCTGTTGGTGGTAAATCTTTCTGGGGGACATCCTAATTCGGCCCTTTCGCGTACTGGACGAATAACACTCTACAAATTCCTTTGCTTTGTTTTTAAGAAACCAGCCATAAAATTCAGCTCCTTTTTCGTGAGTTCCAGACCATTTCTGCTTGAGCAGTTTCATTTGTTCTTCAAAATCACTGAGATTACTTGCATCAGAAAGCCCGCTTTGAAAAATATAACCACTTACTTTTCCAAAGATATCCGCACCGCAGTTATCTTGTTCTTCAAATCGTCTTTAATACTAAGACCGACAAGCTTGCTTTCCACGTTTTTTTTTAAATGTACCTGGCAAAGAAGGTGCGTTGCATACTGGAAGTTATTGTTGAACGTGTTTGCTAGCGCCTTTGATCGTCCATACCAAACGCCATTACAGAAGACAAGTCTGGTTCCATGGTTCTGAGCGATGAGGCAAATGTGGAATAAGTTTCCTCAGTTTTTCATTCGTGAATTAAAACTGGGCCGATCAATGTAGGATGTTTGTCATCTCGTTTAGTTTTCAAGAGTAAGTGTTCATAGGAGATGGGCGTGACGTTAAACTGTTCTATATCGAATGTAGGATCTACAGAAAATGGTCGAAATTCCGTTTCATTGCAACAGAACCTTTTAAGGTCGTTTAATTGTCTGTCAGTTGCTAAAACGCACAATGGTTCATTCGCAACTCTTACGTCGCGTATAAATGCACTCTTTCTGTCCTTACTCTGCTTTTTTACTTCATTGAAAAGAAGATACCAGGGATCATCTACTCTTCGCTTTCCTGACATATTTTTACTGTTTGACTCTTCATTTACCCTGTAGTTTCAATTTCGTTTTAAATCACTAGACTGTTGTCTACTCCTTGGTAGCTGGCCAACTCCGATGCACGAACTTATTCCGCCTAAATCTTTACTAACAACATGACTTACTGCCTCTCGGGGTGCCTTTCCTTGTGAGGCTTTCTCGAGAAGGTCTTTAGTACTCTCTCACGTACGCATGTATTCGGTTTGTGACCTTTTCGAATTCCCGTGTCGGTTGCGCTCGATCTGATGCTCCTTGCCTCCTTTAAAATAATATTGTACCAAGGAGTAACGGTAGATTTCTTCGTCGGGAACTACAGAAAACGAAGACTCAGTAATGCTTGTTGCTCTGTGTTTGAAATAATTATGTGTAGGTATTCTTGAGCTTGCCTCGTACCGGGTGCTTTTGAATAAAGGACGAGGTACTAAAATTTAAAGGTTAACTAGAGCGCGACGTAAAGCGAAAGGAATTTGTTAATATGATTGGTTAGCAAAAATGTTTCTACTTTTTTGTCTAGACAAGTACGTATTAAGTCAAACTTACGAATTATGATATCTATCCGTTTTCTGACGTCATCATGTGAATCATGCTTTAATTTAAAATACTTGCATTTAAGAAAAACAGAATCGCGATCTTTGACTTATGAAATCAGTACAGAGACACCTGAGTCTTCGTTTTTGACTTTAAACGGAAACTTATGACAACCTCTGTTCACCCAGACCCCCATGTCATCGCACTTGATATCCTTAGCACTTGCAAGAGAGTTCATGTCTACAACAAATGTACAATGATGTTCGACTTGTAATGGTTGACTTGTGCAGACTTTAGATGGGAAGAAGTCTTTATTCCGAACCAATAATTCCATAACCTCCAAGGGTTTAAGTACATGACGATCTCTTGAGAAAATAGGAAGGTGAATATTGTTGTTATAATATTCCACATCTTCTACGTCAGATAAACATTCTCTTTCAGCATTTCTATACCTCACAAAACAATACATATTTCTGTCAGATAATTAGCTTTAATTAACATCAATATGTAAGTGATGAACTCCCAACATTTTTGATATTTCTTACCTTTAGGTTTTGTTCTCCGTTGGTTTACCATTATCATTATTTTCCTAAACCAATAGTGAATTGTTATGGTAAGTATAATTCTGAAAATATACCAAAAGTGGAATGTGCTGAAGTCTTCTCCGGCATCAAAAGTTTACATGGTACAACAAGACACAATATATAGAGGTTATTGAATAAAAGCATAAAGTACCTTCGATATTTGTGGCTGAATCTCTAAGATGCCTCCGTCTTCTGACTCACTGGTACTTTCAAGGATAATAACAGCGTCAGTTCCACCATGTCTGTTACAAACTTGGGTAGGCTGAGTCGTTCGTTTTTGTTCGTTGATTAACTCTTCTTCAGGTTCAATTACTAACAGATCAGGTTTCGCGACTATACGCTGGCAAAGTTTGTCACCCGCTTGTTTAGGTTCGGAAATGATTAGCTCAGGTACCACAACTTCACCGACTATTCGAAGTTCAGATTCAGAAATTGATTGTGTAGGCGATCCCACAATCATGCATGGCACTCTTTCTACTTCATTGACTTCGTTAACGCTTACGGCATTCTCATGTTCAGGTTTGAAGACTGGTTCTTTCATCTCTGAAAACAGCCCTATAGATTCTGAACATTTCAAGAACATATGCGTTAAACTTTGCCATGATGGGAAAGATATACACAAAAAAATCGCACTAAAAAGACTTTCTTTCATGGCAAATTAATTGACGCCAAGGAGGGGGTCATAGAATTAGCCAGCAAGAATAAAAAAGGGGGCAGACAAGCTCCCCTGTTTTCAAGTATTCATTGAAATTTGAAGTACATCTAACCCCACTCCTTATCTCCCAGGTAAAAAAATCAGTTCCTAATAGCAACTCGTGCGTATTGACAATGGTACATATAAGAATAAAAAGGCATGTACTAAAACCCGGAACAGCTATACGGAACACACACGGAACAGTCCGGGACAGCACAGAACAGCCCGGAACACGCGCGGAAAAGCCCAGAACACGTACGGAACAGCCCAGAACACACGTGGAACAGCATATTCTTCCTGTTTATTTATTCTTAACGGAGGTATTTATTTCACCAATAATGAAATTGCTTCAGAACTCTTAAATTATATAATAAATCAAGTGCAAAGCAGCCATTATATTAAATGGATGGAGTTAACTATGATGCTCACTGGACAACTGCCAAAACACAATGCTAAAAAATTGTGCTTGTCTTTTAGTCCAGCGGATATGTAAAAAAATGATGCATTTTGCTAATAAACACGATTTACGAATCAGACAATGAATTTTCAGTTTACTCTATAATGTATGTACCACAATAAAAACACCATGGTGGCGTATCGATCCCCACATAATCCTTTGCAAACCTACAATTTCAAAAGTCAACAATTGTAGAGATAACTGCATGAAATCGTTCAAACGTTTTCAAACTAAGTCACCTGGATAACATTTTATCTCCATGCTAGCCGAAAAGCCAATGGCTTGCAAGCTGCTTAGTTGCCAAAAAATTATGGGCGGCCAATTTTGGCACATAAAAATGCTGTCAGATCACGTAGTGTGCGACATGTTCCACTTCCAGATTTGTGGTTCTGGTCTTTCCCAATGGGTTATTTTCAGTGGTTACATTGTTGTTTCCATTCTGGTATAAAGTCCAGATCAAACGAGAAGCAAGTCCTTGCAAATTTTAAATTTCTAAATGTTTTATGTGGAAACTGATTGAAGCATTTTGTAAGTAGTATGTAGCTAAAGATGAATATTTATATTTTACTTACTCCAGACCGTTCCGTACAAGTTCCGTGTGTGTTCTGAGTTGTTCCGGCCTGTTCCGTGCGTGTTCCGGACTGTTCAGTGCGTGTTCCGTATTGCTGTTCCGGGTTTTGGTACATACCATCTTTAGCTACATACTACCAACAAAATGCATCAATCAGTTCCCACATAAAACCTTTAGAATTTAAAATTTGCAAGGACTTGCTTCTCATTTGATCCAGACTTGATACCAGAAAGGAAACAACAAAGTAACCACTAATAACCCACTGGGTAAGACCGGAACCACAGATCCGGAAAATGAACTTCTCGTGCACTAAGTGATCTGACAGCATTTTATGCACCAAAATTGCCCGCCCAAAATTTTCTGGCAACTAAGCAGCTTGCAAGCCATTGGCATTTTGGCAAGCCTGGAAATAAAATATTATCCAGGTGACTTACAATGATTTTCAAAAGTACTTGGGACACTAGCAATTTTTCATGAAATATCAACGTACACCATTGATATATCTATAAAATCCATATTTTCCCCTCCCTGCCTCCCCAATCAATGTTGGTTTCCCAACCTCAACACCCCAACGCATAACATGTTATGCTAGGTGGGTCACAACATTGAGAAGGGGGCGTGGGGGAATGAATTATTTGTAAAAAGTGAGAAATTTCCTCAAGTGTCCCAACACTTTTTAAAATGACTGTAGTTTGAAAACGTTTAAGGGGGTCCAATACCTTTAAATGATTTTTTTTTTGCATTGTGTTTTAAAATAGAAACAAGTTAATATTATGGTAGGTAACAAAGCTGTGATAAAAAAAATACATTTGTTCACATGTGTGTTGTCATGGTTACCATGATAATTACCCTCTAGTAGCAAAATAAGCACCTATTTTGAAACACGATTAGGGCCTGGAGAATGGTCAAAAATCTTTAATCTTTGTTTCACATTGTGGCTATAAACGATGTTTAGGAGCCAAACCTAAAAAATGTTAAGTAATGGCAAGCATCACTGTTTTTTGAAGTTTTTCCTGGAAAATACCAATTTCTGAAAAAATAATGTGGTATCAAGGAGGAAATATAGGAATATTTCTGAAACATTTTTCAGTTTTTTTTGGTTTAGTACCTTGCCTAATGTAGCATGTTGTACGGTTGAAAATTTCAGTCCAATTGGTTAAGATCTGCCATTGATATCGTGTATGAAAAATTAATTATTGAACGGATTATACAATTCGAGAAATACAGCTTTAAAGTTATGTTCCAAAGTATCTGTGAATTTATAATTTTAAAGCCACAAAATTTAAACAAAAAGCCTCTTAAAAGTATCCTGGTTTAAAGGTATCCTTTTATTTTCTATTATCTGGTAATATTTTCAGTTATCGGCATGCTTCCAAGGCTTGTTGCAGTGCCTTTGTTGCTATTTTCATGTTGCTGTTTTTGTGCTCTTTCACTTTGTCGACATAATATTCGCTTGTTTCTGCATTTATCCTCTAAAAAGTATTTATTGCAGCCTAACCAGCAATATTTACTACACGATCTTTGCATTCAACAGGGTTTTTCATGAATTTTAAATGTACAACATCCTAATTAAAAATTTACTTTTCCAGCTGGCACTTTTCTCATGCACGTTCCTAATTTATATCAATTTGGACTCGTGCATTACTTTGTTTAAGCCTTTTGAATGTGATAAAAGAATACTACAACCATGAAGGATTCTGGGTAATTGTGAAAAATTTTGACATGACCCATAGCCCCCTACCAAAACAAGGAAAATAAAAAACGTACTTTTTCTGCTTGTATTTTTCGATTTGAACGCTTTGCAATACTTCATCTAAAGCCTTTTGAAAGAGAGCGAAAGATACTACGACCATAAAAAATTATGGGTAATTGTGAAAAATTTTAGCATGACCCATGGCCCCTGGCCGAAAACAAGAAAGTCCACAAGCATTGTACAATACAAACATTTCAAAACACTAGAGCGCTACTTCAACACCTCAAACTTACGGATATGAAGCCAGTTTTCATATAATTTATAATGCTTGTGGACAGATTTAACATCAGCCTCTCAGCACAACCGAGTCGTGTAAAAATTCGTAAAATACTCGACGTCTTACACAGTGTTTATATCACACACTTCTTCGTGCAACAGAGATCGGGGCTCCTCGGACTTTATGATGTCCTCACCCAACTGACTCTGGTTAAATCTAGGCAGTAAACAGATTACAAGCTTCACGCTTCGAAAAGCTTGTTTTACAAACCGCCATTTTGTCTCTAGTGTCAGAAAACGAAACTAGTTACCAGGAATATACCGCGCGGTCAGCTTAAAATTCAACCAAAAAGCCTATAAAAACATATTAAAAGTTTTGTTATCGATCCCGAACTTTAGTAGCATTATTCTTAACTGCTTAATACTTCCTATTAGACAAAAAAATTTTTTTTACTAAATTGCTAAATTTTTCCTATTGGACCCCCTTAAATGATATCATGCAGTCATCTGTAGAATTGTTGACTTTTGAAATTGTAGGTTTGCAAAGAATCATGTGAGGATCGATACGCAGACATAGTTTTTTTGTTGTGGTACATTATAGGGTAAACTAAAAGTTCATGGTCTGATACGTGAATCATGTTTATTCGCAAACTGCATGATTTTTTTAAATATCCGCTGGACTAAAAGACAAGCAAAATCTTGTAGCATCGTGTTTTGGCAGTTGTTTCTAGTGAGCATCAAATTTAATTCCGTCCATTCAATATTATGGCTGCTTTGCACTTGATTTATTATATAATTTAAGAGTTCGGAAGGAATTTAATTATTGGTGAAATAAATACCTCCGTTAAGAATAAAATAATAAACAGCAAGAATGTGCTGTTCCACGTGTGCTCTGGGCCATTCAGCGCATGTTCCGGGCTGTTCCGTGTTGTTCTGGACTGTTCCGTGTGTGTTTCGGGCTGTTTCGTGTGTGTTCCGGTGTTACGTATTGCTGTTCCAGGTTTTAGTACATGCCGAATAAAAAACAGATTTTTTAAAATTTGGCCATGAGCAAGTCGTTGCCAAAGGCCCTTGAAACAAAGCCAAGCAAATACAAGTTGCAAATATGAATTTTTTACGTACCGACTATTTTCATATGGTTTTTACATACCTCTCGGGGCTCTTGTAACCCATGCCAGGCTATGTTGGTTTGATGTCGATACTCCAGAAAGTACCAGTCTTTTAATCCATTCAACAAGCGACACACAGGAATCATTAGTCAAGTCCTTGGTTTGAATCAATATCCCGTTGACGATTTGCTTTTTGATAAAATTGCATTAATTAATTCCTCTCGACCACTTTTGGACAACGCAGCGTTTCCTTCCAAAATTTCTAACGCGGTTGACTGACTGACACTAAGGTTTGCAAAGATGAGGTTAGCTTCAGGTGGATTTTTTGCCAGCAAACCATTCAGTTCCAATGCAGTTGGTCACATTTTTGGGTCAAACTGCGCGCAAGCTTTAAACGTTTTGTTCAAAGTCAACCATTCTTGTATTAGATGGATTTCGTATTTCTTTCCGTCCTGTGGCAGTTGTTTGTTGTCGAGAAGCTTCTTCAAAGTTTCAACGGATTGTTGTAATCCTGCTGACACAATATCATTTAGGTAAGGTGCATCAATTTCTGGATTCAATAGGCAGTACATGAGCAGTCCAAAAGCTCACATGTCAGCCCGCTTTAACTCCTCAAGAGTAGCATTTGCAACCATCCCGCAAATAAAATTCGGTAGCAATAGAAACTGGTGTGCCTCAATCAACACGGTGGGTGTGCGATGCGACAAGTGTTTGAGTTTGAATGTTAGCGTCCTTGCTTTCTCCGAAATCCACTAATTTTGCACGTACGGGTTCATCATGAAATATTTCTTTAACCCGATCAGCGTCGTCTACAATCCCTGCGTAGTGCTGGTTTGTAACTAAAATATTCTCAGGCTTGACATCACGATGGGCGATACCGTTACTGTGTAGGAAAGACAGACCTTCGCTGATATCATTGGAAATTTGAAGCGGTTATTTCTCGAAGGACGTGAAATCACACTGTTTGTCCAAGAATTGCAAAAGGTTTCCAAGCGAGCTGCATTATTTATCCATTCGAAATTTGACGAAATCAAAGCAAAGGTACTCAAGCATTATAGCGTAAGGATCATTACAAAAAGCAATAAACTCGACGATTTTATCGTGGTTTTTCACCTTGTTAAGTATGCGCGCGTCCTTCAGAAAGATTTTCTTGCTTTGTTGTTCTCTCGATCTAAGACGCTTTACAACAATATCTCAGCCATTGTATTTCCCATGGTATACAATACCAAAAGAACCGCCACCAACTTCTTGTTTATCCGACACATCTTTCCATAGAAATTGCGGAATATCTAAATCTTGTGCCTGCTTTCATGGGAAAATTAAACTCTGCCATATTCACACAGCTGTGATATATGGAGGAGGCTTTGTTCGAAAAAACTTTTAACTTTATACTACCAACGAACAATAAACAACAACTTTCCGAATACTTATTTTGCATGAATTACAGCAATTCGCCAATCGCTATGCGCAGATATTTTCATGGGGAAGCTATTTAGATACAAAATCTGATGGTCTGTAATAATTGCAACTGTCATATTATGCCATGTTTTGATGCATGTTGATCAATTTTATTATAAAACACAAAATTCTTCAAGTAGAAGCTTGCATATGTTTTCAAATTATACAAAATTGATGACACTCATAAATAATCGTTTCTTCAAGGTAAACGAGCTTAGTTTTGATCATTTGAAACCAGCAGTAACAATTATAACGGAAAATGTCGCGTTTCAAACTGCAAACATTGAGGCCTACACAGACCGAGCGCGGTGAACTTCGAATTTTCACTGTCGTTTAACTTTTATAATTTTCCACTTTACTCAATCGTTCGGAAACATATTAGCAATTTAAACCATTTGGCATGTAAATCTTGCAAAATTTCTTTCCATTGGCGCTTTTGGTTTGGAAAAAAAAATCGTGTCGCGTTTTGTAATCGCCTTCAGTCTCATTCTGTGGGTCTCTACGTTACAGACGTGGACAAACCCGTAAAAATGTTTGCGCTTAATTAGTGCTTGGATGCAAATTGCTCTTTACCTAATCTATGTGTGTGAACCGATTGGGGGTTTTTTGCCATACCGCTACCGCCCATAATGCCCAAATCAACAAATATGCAAGCATGCGCAGCAAATGTAGAGTCTATATGTTGTTCTAAACTCTAATTAGTGTTTATACTATGTACTAAAGTCCACTATTTCAGTGCCTTCGTTATCAAAATGAATAAGATTAACACTAATTCGATGTTTCGTATAACGGGAAAACGCCTGCTACTCAGGCTACCATAACCTTTGTTAACAATATTACTATTATTAACAGTCAAGTAATAGTTTTCAATATTCATAGATGGTACAGTGGTATTTGTGATAATTGGACATTATTAAGCTAGTAAATGACATTGTAGAATTAGTAGTACCATATAAGGAATATAGACACTTTAGAAAGGGTTTGGAAAACACGATTATAGGATATATAGATATAGGATTAATACTGAGTCTGAGAACAAGGGTATATAGTATCAAAATAGAATAAAGATATAGAATATTACAGTATTGTGCGATAATTTTTCATGTATTAATCAGAGCACAATATAGATTTTCATCGGTCTAGAACCGTGATCTATTGGGAGATACCATTTCAATAAACAGCTATTCCAAAATTATCAGCAGCCGAAGGCAGGCATGCTTATTTTGTGTGGATTGCTATCACGTCAAATGACGTGCGAAAATCTTTTTGCTGCACTACAGGGCCGCTCAATAAAGCTTATTTTGCTAAACTTTTTTACTTTAAACTGTTTTATTATATAAACTAAATAGATAACATTTTGCTGTTGTCTTTTCAGTTATAGATGCTCAGTAGACGTCATAGTGCAAGGCGGAGCGTAATTTGAAGTGGGGAGGCTAAGGTAAAACTCAGAATATGCGTAATCCTTCCACGGTTTTTAGGGAGTTTGTTCTCCGGGAAATTTGGATTCATCTGCAGTTTTAGTATCTTTGCAGTTAATGACCCAAGCTGTTGAATAAAAAATAACACTTAAAAAATGCAAAGTTTATGTGGGAGAAGGGGTTCTGGGGTAAGAAGACTCCAATTGTACAATGCGTGGCTTCATCCCTACTCATGTCACATCCTATGCTGCACTGATTCTGAACTGAAAATGCTCTGTAACAGAGCCTTGCCAGGGGTGGCCAATCCCTGACGAAACCTGACCAAGATAACAACACTTGGACAGTCCTTAGGCCCCAACCTGTCCAGGGAGCATAAAAACTCCAATGAACAGTCCTTAACCTGACCAAGGGGCGCTAGGCCCCTATGGACAGTTCTCAGATAGATATTGTATATATGTGACGTATTGAGTCTATGGGGCTGAAGTTGACATTTTAGAGACTTCATCCCCACAAATGCACTAATGTGCATTCCGCATAGACGAATGGACCCAACTCCCAGAACAGCTGTAGTCATATGGAAGACAGCTTTTGCCAGGAAATGGTAAGACTTGCTGTTTAGGCATTACCATTGGTTTTATTACGGCTGGATCATCAGGGTGGCCGGGAAAAACCTTGTGTACAGGAAACCTGGATGGGGCCAGACAAATACCAGCAGCTTCCCCACAAAGCTTCTATAGTACAATTAAATTATTAAACCATTGGTAATACGGAAAACAGAGCTGACCATTCTAGCCATTTTGAAGTATTTGTTCATCGCTATTTAATCAGTTCCACATGATTTCAGCATGCAGTTCAGCATATATATATATATGTATATATAATTTTTTTTATTTGTTTATTCTGTTTTAATCACGTTCACAACTTCACATGACTGCATGTGAGTTGTGTTTTTTGGCAAGAATAAAAATGACTTGGCATATTAAAAACATTGTTTTGCCCTTGTCTTCATTTTCAATATTTTTGGAAACTTTTGTCGTTAATTTCACAAATCGACTGCGTTTTAATCGATATATTGAAGCTTATACTTTGCAATTCCGAGCGGCGAACGCAGACTGACAGCTAGCTATGCTTAACTCACTGTGCAAACCGCTATGTTTCACAAGTCAGTACAGTGTTTGATTATGAGACTCAAGCAGAAACCAATTTGAAACAAATAAACTGTATCAAAATTTAGCTCTAATAAGATGCCAAATGCCGCTAGAATTAATATTAATTTTTTTAATGCAAAGATTGAAATTTAAGTACAGTTTGAAGAAATAGATTAACCATGGTGAAAGCAGATTTTTTTTTTCCACTGGTCGTAATACCGGGATAGAATTTCTTGATATGTGTCACATACAGATCTTGTGCTCAGTATTTCTCAAGATATCTCATGTAGGAAAGCAATCATATTTGTACCGCATGTCTAAAACCGCGTCAAAATATATTCAGCTGTTCAGATCAGGTAAGATTACACATTAATAATCTCTCTTAGCAAGCCTTATTTATGCCCCTGTCCTACCACAAATGCACTGTGTGCATTTTGATTAGATTTTAAACGAAATATGCAATACAAATTTTGGAATGCCGGAATACTTACGATACCATACACAGCTAGCGCGCATCATGATAAATGTAATATCTGGTGTGACACTCACTAGGTGCCACAATCCTCTTCAGATCAACGTTGGTGTTGTTGTAATGTCTGCTGTACCATACTCGCCTGAGCGCAGGGAAGAAACCACGTTAACAGCAAGTATACACGCATGCTTGAAACGATGTTGGAGACACTATACAAGTTCGTTCTTCTACAGACTGAGACGCGACGTTCGGTTTGGTACGAAGAACAATTGATCATATCTTATTTACGCCAAGTGGTCCTCGGGAAATAATGAAGATTGTGGGTTTTCACGTCGACGTAGACAGCAAATTTGCGTTCCCTGTGGCATCTACCATTGGCCTCGAAGACAAAGTGGTTGCATGCTGTTGCAGCCAAGAGATTAAAGCATTCTTTTGTCGATGGTTAGGTAGTCCTCTCCCAGTACAATGGCGTCGTAAACTCTCCGCATCACTATTGGCCGCCGTTGATTGAGATCGATTACTGCGGTTAGAAATCCCTTTGACGTTTTTACGACGAACAGGAGGCATTTCGATGAAAAATTTTCTTAAACAAGTTTACTGCACGAGTGCTAACTGTGAATGGTGGTCCTATGATGTGATCCGCATAATATGCGCAAATACCCTGTGCTGGAATAAGCCTTATCATTGGTTAATTCCCGTCCACACCACAGGAGGTTTTACATGCCTATGCAATCACACGAGCATTTCATGTGAAAGGCATGCAGCTAGACCGAAGTTTTGGCTTTCAGCTATTACTATAACTCGATAAGATAAGACGGGATTATCTCACTGACGTATTTGGAAGGAACTATCTTTTCGCACCTTTAACATAAAAGCTTACCTTCAACACGTTGCCTCATTAACTTAAATTTATATAAGCTATAAATTTGCTGATTTGTTAACACCATTGCGCAGTAGCAGCGTATAAAACTTCATCTGCGATGAAAAGTGAGGAGGCTGAAGCCTCCCCAGCTCCACCCTCTCTGCGGTCCCTGTAGTGTGGTAGGAAGATTGGTGACCCACTCGCCCCGGCGGCCACTTTTTTTCTTACCTCATAACGTCATACCGTGTATCTATAACTAAACAGACAAAGGCAAAATGTTATCTATTTGTTTTCCATGTCAGCGTTTTCCATGTCAGTGTCAGCGTGTCAGTGTCAGTGTTTTTCAGACAACCCAACATGAATGCAAAATTTCAGTTTCGTGACACTTAAATTTGTTTACCCTTATATCTTCAATCACATACTTATCAATCTACACTGCAAGGCCAAGGCTATATTATATGACACAGGAATATATGATTGGAATATTTGGAAAGGGCTCCCACCAGGGCACTTATATAGAGGGCGGTGAAACGAAGATAGGCGCGCCAAACTATGTGTGATGCAATAGACTGGTAACAAGCCTACTAATGCTGTGATGTTACCATAGCAACATAAACATTTACTCAATATGGTGGGTGAAACAGAAGATAAAATTCCGATACCATTTAAAAATTCCCCCGAAAAGGCAGCTTCTTTTACTGGATTAGTAGAATCTACTTTCGATTCTACTACTTGTGTCAATCAACCTGCTTTTTTGGCTATTAAACCCATAAGCAACGAAACTGACGACCATGAAACCATACTGTATCATGCTGGATAAGCTATAAAAAGGGCAAGAGACGTTATTGGTACAGGCCAAGAGGAATTAGCAGCAAGAGAAAAAGTACAGGAAGATACGCAAGTTTTGTATGGGGATATAGAAGAGATGTATTGGCAGTGATTTCATCATTGGAAGATGTTTTTACAGTGCGACGAGTCGTACAGATTTTGTGCCCATGCAAACGTACTTCCTTCTTTTACATTGCTGCACATTGTAGTCGAAAGTATTTTAAGCCCTCACAATATTCAAAGGGAGAAGAGCAACATTTTGAAATATTACCTGGAACAAATTTCCGTTAATAAACAGCTCTGTGATAAGTGGAATGAACTATTGACGCCAGGGACAGATGCAGTAACATCTGTTGTTGTTTTACAAAGGATTGTTATCTTTTTTTTAAAATCTAAGCAACAAATTTTTCGTGAGAAAGAAGGCCTCAAACCAAACAAAAACAGCGTGTCGTTAAGACAACAAGTTAAAGGATCAAAATCTGTTTCCAAATCTTCTAAACTCCCCGTTATGAAAAACCCCGAAATTACAATGTTGAGGAATGATTTTACTGTTCCTACCATAGAAAAATTTCTGTGCCACCTCAAAACTCTACCCCTAGAAGAATCAGAGACAATTTTCAGCAACCTTCAAGGTAAAGAGCTTGCAAAAATTTAAGGCTATAGGGAAGCTGACCTATTTAGGAAAGGAAAAAGAGAGACAAATAAAATCACTTCTTGAGGCCATAAACGAGAGTTAAAGTAAATATCAACACAATAAACATTGACATGTACAAAAATAATTTATTGCTTAAAATCTGGTTGCTTACATAGGATAATGTCTGTGGTCCTTAGAAATTGATTTTTGCAGTCCATAAACATGGTAAATTGGAATAGTCCTTCCAAGTTGTTTGGACTAGCACTGCCACTGATGCACATTCAATATTTAAATGGTCGACGACCTCTAGTATTTTTATGTACAGTAGTTGCATATTCTGACTTGAGTGATTTAGGTCCGATTTGGGACAGTAACTCCTCTCGATTTTTAATTGCATATTTCTTAAGAAATATACTTTGATTGTTTATGAAAATTATGATTGGCTTGTCATTGTTGGTGATTATTCAAGACGAACATTCATAAAGGGGATTTTGCGCATGAGTAATAAGCAACAATTGTGATAAACAACAATGTCGGTGACATATGAGAATTTAGTATGACAATTCTAAATCCCGTGAAAAACTTCACAAGCTAAATAAAACTGGCCACAAGTGGATGGAATAATCCAATAACATTTTTCCTCTTGGCCATTTCAGGCCATACCTGTAGTATCACCATACTGAATTAGCCTGCAAGGCAGGTAAGGGGTGGGAACTGAGCCCAGAGACTTTCAGCAAGGTTTGGTAGGACTTTAGTAGAACTGGGAAAAAATACAGTGAAATATTTATAGTGTACTGTAAATCTAACATGCTGCAATATTGATTTATACTTAAATACACATTTTTACCTTCCAATGGTGAAATCAATTCTGTTGTATCCTTTATTCCTGAATGCACAACTGAATGAATCACTAATGTTTCTACCATTTTTGAGCAAAAAATATTGAATATTGAAGAAGGTACAGCAAATTCTTAAATGTATAGCAAAATGGACACTGATATTAACACATTTCCATTTTGTTTGACAACCACTCGAGAGCCAATCATCAAAAATACATTCAAAAGTGCTACCAAACCTTCCTGCAAATTGACCAGCTGCCACACAGGCTTACCACATAGTTGCTGACCTGAACCCTGTGAAAAAATTTTCAGAAGATAAAAAATTCCTAAAGGTAAACTGGCCACAAATGGGTGGAAAAAAATTCCCTTAACATTTTTCCTCTTGGCAAGACTGGTAGTATTACCACACTGCTGTGCTTGACTAAGTTCAATTTCATCAACCTCATATATGTTGGTTTGCTTACTTGACAGGCATCTTGCTTCTGCATAACTTATCATACTATTGACATTATATCCGTAGGTATATGCCGTCATGTTACTAGTACCCCCACATGCTTGCCGCTGGATTGAAAAAAATGATTCAACCACATCCTGACTTATTCTCTTAGGAATGATGTAGAGATGACTTCCATGGAGGGATGTGAATTTCAGATCACCAATGAATTTAATAAGTTGTTTAAGTCCATTGATTGTAACCTAAAAAGTGCAGAGAAAAATTGAAAGTTAGTATAGCAGGAAATGTTAGTATACTAGACTAAAAGACACATTAGGGTGCATTGGGATAAATTTACAACATGGAAGTTCTGGGATAATTCTCTTTGCACACATGTGACAAGACAGTTCCATTGCTCTTTATATAGCAATGCTACATGTGTGACTGTGAATCACCCTGTAAGTAATGAGAAGATGGGACATGTAGCTGTAAGCAACTGCTGTAAGCTTTTGCCATTTGGGTCATTCCAGCAATTTGACTATATAGAGACTGATTTGGAGATAATGGGGCGATCCACTCTCTCTTGTACCTGTAAATCAAACATTGTTTGCCAACTGATGAAATGGCATGACTGTTCTGACTTTGTTTTAAAGATGGAAGCCAATTCATTTCTCCAATTTCTGAAAAATAACAGTACATCCTCCAGTGCTTGTATTCCTGTGTCTTCAAGAGATGTCAATGGTTCCGTGCTGTTAAAACAATTCCATAATGTTTCACAATTTAAAATATATTTGTGGGTCGATTGTGTTACATCATTCTCATAATTTTCCGTGTCCTTTTGGACTTTTTGAATTAAACACTTGAACTGCCAATTTGACACACATTTTGCTCAAACTGTCCAAATGAACATGGAAAGACCTAACGTCGGTTGAAAATAGATGTCTTTGTTTGTCCCGCAAATAGACTGAATAAATATGTTCCCACAGAATATTTCTTGAATTCAAATGCAAGCATCTAGTGTATCTGGAAGAGTTTTCCTTGAAGCCACTCTTGTAAATATTGTTTACAAAGCTTCTTGATGAGGTGAGGGGGGGGGGTCAGACATGAAGATTAAAGGAAAGTTAGTAAATGAGTTGTTGGTCATGCTGTTTCATTACATCCATTCAATTCCATAAATGCACGGTTTTCTGATGCTCCATTACAACAAGTTAGAAAGACTTTGAAGTCGAAAGAATTAAGCAAGCCAACACCTTGCCAAAATATTCTGTTCAAGTCCTGAGCTGAGATTCCATTTGTCAAGAAATAATAAGGAAACTGAAAACTGCTAAAAATACTTTTAAAATAAAATTGTAATACATGAGTTGCCAGACTTGTATGAACTGATGATGTTGTCAAGTTGGCATTTGCAGCATCACTTTTATCAAGATCAAGGTCAATGAAACCAATTAACTCCCATGATGATGGGTCAAACACCAACCCTTCCTTTATTTTTACTTCATTGAAAAAAGACTACCAAATTTTCCGCTTTCCGACACACCCTGTTTTTTAAAAACTTTCTCTCATAGCATCCAGCACCGAAACTTGCCATCCAGATTTTGATGAACAAAAATCAGTCACAAAGACTTCTGCCACTTGGAAGGTTTAAGAACCCTGAAAAACATATGTCATCATAAATTGAGTGGGACTTGGAATAAATACAAAGACACCACTTCAAGACCAAGGGGTGCCATCTCATTTGTCTTGAGGGCGTATTCAATGCTTTGGCTTGGTCTTGTAAAAGTGTTAAGAAAAATGTATTGCATTCACTTCCAGTATGTTCAATGATATGGGATCTGAGAAGTTTCTTTTTGGAAAATGTTTTGTCGCAACCAAGCCATTTGCTTCGGTATTTCCTATCAATTAGACTCTCATCTGAAACAGTTGGTATATGACAAGTACTTATATGTTTAATTAGCATCTCTGGTGTTTTAAGATCATGCTGTAAATGAAAACAATCCTCCCAGTAACACATGTTGTTCTCTTGCTTGTCAATGTTCTTGCTCAGCCCATAATATAACTGCTTGAATAAAGATCTGATGTCACCATCTGTACTATTTCCCACTGTACTCATTTGTTGCTGATACTGCTCAAGGCATTTCAACTTAACTTGCATTTAGTGGACTTTTGCAGCCATTTCTCTACTATTCTCATTTAGCTTTTCTTTCAACATGTAATCGAATCGAGTATGTTTTGAGTGACTTTGTTTATTACTTTTGTTGCTTCTGGATTTAAGTGTCCTCGAGTAATGTTCTGTTTTCAGGCACTCTTTGCACATTGTACGGCTAAATTGTAGAATACCCATCCACTAGCTACCCATCACTGTGTAGCCATATTCTCAGTGGCTACTGGCTACACAGTGACGCGCGTTATAGCTGCGTTTGATGTATTATCATTGTGTAGCCATATTCTCAGTGGCTACTGGCTACGCAGTGACCCGCGTGATAGCAGCGTGATCGCCGCGTTTGATGTATTATCAATGAGCTATTAGCTACCCATCACTGCGTAGCCATATTCTCAGTGGCTACTGGCTACGCAGTGACCCGCGTGATAGCTGCGTTTGATGTATTATCAATAAGCTATAATTATATATTCTGTGTCGTGAAGATTTTCAAATCATGAATACAAGCTATTTATTAAGACTATAAGGGTTGTAGATGAAAAAATCAGCAACCATTTTCGAGTGAAAGAAGGCATTGCATGACCCTGATACGGCATTGGGAGGTTGACATACTATTTCAGTGACAAATTTACAACAATGCAACAATGTTTACATGCTCAAATGAGAAGGTTCGGTTCGCAACATCGCTAAAGCTATTATTTCACTTACTGGTTAATAAATTAAACCAAATAGTTTTGTTAATAGATTCCCATCTGTTAGAAAGTTTAATTTAAAAAAATCCAATTAAAAACTTCGCATTCCAAGCAATTTCTACAAACCCAGCCATTACTATTCATATAATATTACCTTGAGAGTTGGCATTAAATTATCATGATAGAATTTACATGCACGAAATCAGTATAGGACAACCCACATACAATAACACAACACAATCAGCTGAATAATATATTACATTTATGAATAAGGCTATATAATTTACTAAGTGCTACTAAGATAACAAAGATAAGCTAAGTCTTACGAAGATATCCAAATATGCTACGTATAAAGTAAGATAAAGTTAAGTCATAAATATCGAAAATAAATCTCTATCCTTATTTTCATATTGCCACAAAAACTCTGCTAAGTGCGACAAAAACATGCTCTTTTGCACACCAAAACTTGGAAGTTTTGACTTCGCCTGTCACCAGTGTCCCTCGATTTTGTTCGTGTGAAATCCCTCGTCACTCAACTCTTTTGAATGATTGACAAGGCGATTCTCGTAGCCGTGCTTCTCTAAATTACAATAAGCTTTCCAGCAATCCAAAATTATCGTTGTCCCCGGTGCGATGTGTTTTTGTATCAGAGGTAGCAATGTCGCTTCATCTCTCTTGTCTACAGCTGCCATAAAACTATGCCTAGACTCTTCTTCAATCCTGCCAAAAACCCACTGTCCTTCTACACGATGCCCTCGATGGTATTTCCTTTTGCCGAATTTGCTTTCGTCGATTTGGACAATCTTGCCAGGTCCACCAATTTGTTGGTCTTGTTCTAGAAGTGTTATTTCACACATTTCGCAGCAGAAACTGCCCCAATCAACCGCGGTATGAAAAGCGATGTTAAGCTCATGACATATCTCCTCCTGCTTCACATCTTGACACCACCAATATGTCAACTTCAATACTTCCTCTAATGACAGGTTGCTATTTTCGAACCAACTACCTTTTCTTATTGACATTTCAACCTTGTGCCTCTTTCCACCAATCTGTCTTCGACATTCCCACTTGTATCTGTCCGTATATTCCACTAGTTTCATTTGCTCACTGCAATGTCTGCAAACTCTTTCATGTGCTATCAATTCCTCTTTCATGCACCAATTTATGGTTATGTCCTTCCGACATAAAACCTCGTCTTTTAACCGGTCGTAAGTCCATTTATCTAATTTATTATTTCTGCCGTAGCTGCTTTTTTCTACGCCGCACTGTGTTTCAGCGTCTTTATTTTCAAAACATGACAAATCAGTTTGTGAAAAACTATTCGTTTTTAAAATCTTTCCGAATTTAACGCAAACCTGGACACCCTCTCCCAACCTAGCACCCGATACACTAAGCTTTTTTAATCCACATCATTTTAAAAGAGGTCTATAATAGCTTCATATTTCATATTGTTTTCGCTGTGTTTTTCACCGTCCAATGAAAAACATTACTATTCATAATTAAGCAACGGAAATTCCATCATTCTAGTAATATCACACCCCCTATCCACCAACTTACGCCCACATGCACATAAAATTATTTTTTAGTTTACTAAAATTTTAGGTGACTATACCTTCACGAGGGATTTATGTGTTTATTTTAATGCTCTTAACATCAATTATAATGTTGGAAATAAGTTGTTATCCTTGTTTTGGTATCGTCAAAAAAATCACCTAAGTGTGATCGAAATGCTATCTTTCCCACACCGAAACACACAAGTTTAGTTTTGGTTAGGCACACAAAACAATTTTAGCCGCCCAATTTTTGTCGACTAACCAAATCATTGCGTGTGCTGTGCCCTTTTGTGCGCGATTTTAGGCGGTCAATCGAAATCGGACAATATCAAACCTTTTTATATTACATCGGCATGTGGGTTTTAATTCTATTGAATAATTGACTGTCTGATTTTCATAACCATAATTTTTCTAATTAATAATCACTGTCAGATTTTTCAGTTTTTGGTATCAATTTTATGCTATACTATAAATCCATAATGAAGTTTAAGTACGTTTTCAGTGATGTTTGCTGATTACTAAATTACAATATTATAGTTCTAATGGATGGCTGGAACTAACAGAGATTTTCGGTTTGTAGGATATTTTAAAACATCGTAAAAAATAAGGTATAACCATGGGATAATTGTTAAACCACACTGGCCACACCACCTTTTAACAATATAGATACAATTTCACCAGCAATTTGATATGACACTCATGACACTTAGTTACTTTCGCTGGCAGATATTCGATCATTGGCGATATCAGTGACAAAACGGATTCGTATGCCACTGTCAAGCCTCAGTCACTCCTTGCTGCTTTCCTTCGACAGTTCAATTTCTTTTCATCCATGGCTAGCACTAATCCTATTCTAAAGGTCGCAAGACAGCACGAGACAACCTGGACGCAACTAGATAAGAGAGTTTCGAATGTTCCGGTTCAGTTTCAGTTTCAGGATATCTTTCCGGAAGATGTCGTGAGATTCTTAAACAGCAAAGCAACCTCTCTAAACAGTTCAATTGGCGATTTAATGCCTGCCTTATTAGCCACCTCAACATTTTTGTCCGCCAGAAATGGATATACTGTGGAAGCACCCATGAGCAACCACTTACCCATGAGCAACCACTGAACTTATACACAATCTTCGTTGGCTACCCTGGCACTGGGAAGTCTTCAGCCTTGCAGCATGGTTGTCTTGAACCAATTGCTGGAGGAAAAAGAATCGACGCTAGACAGAACAACATCATCTGGTTTGGTGAAACATCTTGCTACAAAAAATAGTGGGTTTTTAGTGTCGCCTAAAATATTTGATGTCATAAACAAACTCTTGAAAAGTGATGACTAGAATGCGAGTGGCGACGCCATGTTACTTTGTAAACTATTTTCAGGGGAGCCAACCACTTACAGTTACTCTACAGAAGAAACACGAGAAATTCCAATGAACTCTCCATTCTCTATACTTGGTTCCACTCAGATGCCAAACGCCACAAAACTTATCGCCAGAATGGATCGTGGTCAAGGTTTGATCGACCGTTTCCTGTTTACTGCTCCCCTTGCCCTCTGTCCAACGTCTTCTGAAGTTGAAAGAGCTCGAGATTACTTGAGTACAGAGCCTGACGACAGGATTGACCACGTCTTCGATTACATCAACAACTGCCAGCAACAACACAACAGGCCATATACATTTGACGAAGAAGCAAAACAGCTACTGAAATAAAAAAAGGACGAGTTCATTGGCAAAGTGAATGAGGCGATTCAAGAGGGATTTTATCCACCACCTAAGTCTAAGAAATTAGATTTAATCCCAAGAGTAGCTGCAGCCCTCCACGCTTTTACAATTGGAATGAAAAACGTTCTTGCTGGGCATGCGGACGTAGGAATTCCCACAGTTATTCTGTTGCAAACTTTACAGCGCGCCATCAGCTGCGTGAACTATTTGGAAACACAGAAACACATGCTATGTGAAGTAAGTTTGATATTTTAATACATTTCAATAAATTTTTATGCATATTTATTTCAGGCATTTATTTACTACAAGCTTTGTGGTATATAGACTTGTACGGTTTTATCATTCCTTACAAAAATTACTTAGTAAATAGAGGATGTTCTACATGTAGTTGTCTATGGTTGTTTTCAAATTATGTATACATTAGCAAGAACAGTTGTCATAGCAATACATACGCTGCAACGTCGCGGAAAGGGGTTTTGTAATACAAGCTTTGTGGTATATAGACTTGTACGGTATTATCATTCCTTACAAAAATTGCTTAGTAAATAGAGGACGTTGCTACATGTAGTTGGGTTAACAATATTGGCTCTTGGGTTGTTTTCAAATTATGTAGATTAGTGAGAACAGTTGTCATAACAATATACATATGCTGGAACGTCGCGGAAAGGGGTTTTGTAGACTTTCAAAGTCCTTAATGTAGCTCTCGGAAAACCTTTCTTGATTGATATTTAAGAACATTGTGTATCTGTATAGCGTATTCGCCTTGCAATAATTTCTCAACAATTTTCTACGGTATTTTTGTCATTACAGTTCATCAAATCTATCACTCACAATGTGTGAAGTACCAAGGCCACAACCAACTACTGATGACATGAAATCAGCCATCCTGCTTTTCCCTGGCCCAGTTGTTAGCTTTCGAGTGTTTCGACAATGTGTGCCTCGTTTTGTCCGCGAGTCGACAAAGAATGAGTTTCATGATGCCCTTGAACAGCTGAAGCCAAATTTTGGTTCAGTCCTGTCTGCCCGAGTTGCAAGAAGTACTCAACCAACAAAAGTTTTTGTCAAGCGTCAGCCGAATATGTTTGCCACATTGCCGTCCGTCAATCTTTGCCAATTAAATTATTACAATAGCAAATATAATCTACCACATCACAAATCTATCACAAAAAATATCAAGGATTTATTACTAAGACAAAATCTGATTACACTAGAACAATATAACGCGTAAGAACAATCCAGAAAATTTACCTTATCAATAAGGGTTTGCTTACATAAGCCGCAACAATCCATCATCGTCGGTCGCCTAGATCTGATCGGTTTCCTAGACTTATAATGTTTGGTTTAGAAGAAGTTAAACGACAGAAAATCTTAAATGATTGTCAAAACTGTTATAAACTTCTGCATTTTTAACCAAAGTATGCCCGGCTCATGTAAACAGGCCTTCAATAATATTTGTAATGACTAAAGCCTGGTCTTCACTAGCGACATATAAGCACAAGCAAAATGACAAAGGATAAATTTTCCTCTATGACAAAGGAGAAAAGGATTTCTTTTGAATTTGCTTTTGTCCTGCCATAACTTATGCTCGTAGTCTTATGCTTGTCCTTATGCTTATCTCGATGCCTTATGTTGCATGCTTCAGTGGATTTCTTTGTTTTGTCTTTTATTTTACCTTGTGCTTATGCTTATGTCGCTAGTGAGGGGCCAGGCTTAAAGCACTGTAAAGTTTTGAATAATTAATCTCCAGATACAAAAGATTATAAATACATACAAATATCGTACGTTTACGTGCCACTATTTGTAGGGTGCCATTAAATTTTCTACCATAGTTAATGACTATTAGTACCACAAAATGCGGGTGAGCGCGTGTTTTCATTAAGGCCTGATACCACGCCAACAAAATTCTTCGTGAGAACATACTTCATATCCGATATATCTCTGTGTGTAAACGTACCTTTACCTGAATCATCTATTTTGAATAAACAACAGGCTGCACAAAGCACTATATATGTAAGTCAACTGCAATGTTTTACCATCACATATTTATAGTTAGCATTTCTATACACCTGAAACATTAATTCGAACTTTGTCCTCCAGGTGTTATTTCAGTAATATATCTTACTTTCAGATTACATCATTACAGCGATATTTCGTTCTTTAGAAAACTAACCGCGTAGCCAGTAGCCAGTAGCCCCAAAAATTTATATATCTTGCTTTAAGATTATGTCATATTTATACCTCATAAGAAAACTCACCGCATAGCCAGTAGGCCCAAAAATTTATATATCTTACTTTAAGATTACATCATTATATCTATACCTCGTTCGCATGGGAACTCACCGCGTAGCCAGTAGCCACAAAAATAATATATCTTACTTTTAGTTTGCATCATTATAGTTATACCTCATTCTTAAGAAAACTGACCGCGTAGCCAGTAGCCACAAAAATAATATATCTTACTTTAAGATTACGTGATTATAGTTATACCTTGTTCTTTAGAAAACTCACTGCGTAGCCAGTAGCCACAAAAATAATATCTTACTTTTAGATTACGTCATTATAGTTATACCTCGTTCTTAAGAAAACTGACCGCATAGCCAGTAGCCACAAAAATAATATATCTTACTTTAAGATTACATCCACTCTCCTCCGCAGAGGCTTTATTGGTTTAAAATAGTTTTAGTAGGATAATAGGAGTTAATGAGGAGGGAAATAATTGTAATTTGAGAAGCCTCTGCAATAAAACGTTTTCAAAATGGCGTCAAATTACCCCGGGAGATTGGCGCGAGCCCAGACAAAAGCTCATTCATTATTCATGATGACGAAACCCATGCGCATGAGTGTGAGCGACTCTGATTTAAAACACCTTTTGTCTGATAGACTATTTCAAAATGCTAAACGTTTTGGCAAGGTAGTGTGCATCTGAAAACTTCGTAAACTCATCCATCCCGTAGAAACAAAAGCTATCCATGAGAAACGCACATTATATGGCAGAGGCTTCCTCTGAATTCTTCGATCGTACCCCCATCGCTAGATGCTATCCCTCATTACCCCATTACTCCCTATTATCCTACTAAAACTATTTTAAACCAATAAAGCCTCTGCGGTGGAGAGTGGATTACGTCATTATAGTTATACCTCGTTGTCATGGGAACTCACCGCATAGCCAGTAGCCACAAAAATAATATATCTTAGTTTTAGTTTGCGTCACCATAGTTATACCTCGTTCTCATGGGAACTCACCACGCAGCCAGTAGCCAGGGTTATTTTTGGGTTTAAAAAAATGGACGGGTATTCTACAATCGCTCCCCTTGTACCATCTTGAATTAATAAGGAACATTTTGTAGATCTAACACACTTCTCATCAACACATGAATTCCTAGGTAGTGTCTGTACAAATGCCCCGGGTTCACCATCAACTGTTTTAAATACTGGAGAAGCATTGTTCTCAGGCAGAAGATTTTTGTACTTTTCTGCCAAAACCCCTGAACCATATACATGAGCATATACAATTGATTCTTATTTTGTACAGTTTGAGGAATCACATCACCCAAATCTAATGTTCTGTGTCTTTCATTAGAAAATAACTACCATCTTCTAATACAATTACATCATAAAAAACAGTGACTGTACTCTTATCCATATGAAATAGGTGTATTTCCAACTTATCAACATCAGAGACAACTCTCCATTTGGGAAATCTACTTTCAATTGTACCTGTAATCACATTGATTGAATAGGCAAAAGTTTGGGTTCTTTCACATGCTTTTAAACTGGAAAGACATTCTGATCCCAGAGCTTGTCTTAACTCATCATGTTTTTGCATGTTGTCACTAACATCTGAATGAAGTAGCAAATTCTGTAGGTCTTGTTGGTATTTCACAACAACTCTTTCAATGTATTAAATAAATAAATATGACTAATAATGAATTAAATCTTTTTGCTAGCCAGACTGCTTAGCTTTCAGAAACATTAGACACCTAAAACGTAATGATTATCAAAATTATGTGCTTACATTCCATACTGCAGTGTGTTTCCAACTTTTGATGAAGGCCTTGACTCCTAAGCTCAATACGGAAAACCATATTGTCCTGCCCTTAACCAGCCATCCTGTGTGACAAGGGCAGGACAATATGGTTTTCCGTATTGAGCTTGGGAGTCAAGGCCTTCATCAAAAGTTGCAAACACACTGCAGTATGGAATGTAAGCACATAATTTTGATAATCATTATGTTTTAGGTGTCTAATGTTTCTGAAAGCTAAGCAGTCTGGCTAGCAAAAAGATTTAATTCATTATTAGTCAGAGAGCGTCGTATTTATTAATTTAATGTTTTAGTAACCTGACTACGCAATTATATATCTTTCAATGTAATTAGAATAAAATTTCCACCTAAGCTTTCCATTAAATTTTCCAAGGCCCTTCGTAATATTGTTAATTCATCTGTAGAAATACATTTTTATGTTGACACAGGGGAAATACACACCATATAACTTGTAAATAACAAGTGAGATACCAGCATATTTTTCTGCAGAACACATCCCCAGTTTAGTGCCAGGGGGTAAGGCAACATTGACTAAGGAGTAAAGAAGCAGTTCCTGAGGTTGCAATGTTATTTTTCTACAATATTGAACGGGTGTTGGAACAGCATTGATCAAAGCATCCTCCAAGCCAGCACACGGTTGCAATCTTTCGTTTCTGTTGGGTACGTTTGGTCCAGATGAACTAGTAGCTTGTTCATCGATTTGCGAAACTTTTGTTTTCTTTGAAGGATAGGTAGCTGTTCAGCTGCTCTTTTCTTACAAGTATCACCCATTCTATGATTTCTTGCCTAAATACTTGATATTTCTACGGACTTTTAGTAATGGAAAATCAAACTGAAAAAAATGACCGTTTCCTCCTTTCACATACATGACGTTTGTTAAAAATTTTTTTAAAAATCTTTCCATTTTGTACACATATACTTCTCGTTCGATAGAATACAAAAAACAGTGCTATTTTACATGCAACTAATTTTTGTTTTCACACTGATTCCTAAACAAAAATTATCGTGGTCTCTTGACCACAGGGTCTCGAAGCTAAGACGACATTTTACTGACACTTGCGTTCGGTATAACTCAGCGAAGGCATAGGTCAACAAACTAGTTATACCATAAATTCTTCTTACAGCTTACAGTTACTTCAACGAAATGCTTTAAAACAGACACAATTTTTTTATTTAATAACAAAGTATCATTGCATAACAACACTGCACCTTTTGTATACTTTCAGGGAACACAACTGTAGTCATACAAGGTGATGATGTAACGCATAAAAATATACAATTTTCCCTTACTATATCTTCTAGAGTACATTTCCAATTTTAATAAAAATTCAAAAATGTAATTAGCTAAAAGTGATCTTTAACATACCTGAATTCCAAGGCTGGGACAAGTTGATAACATGGCCAAATCTTACTTTGAAATATTCCCTCCATTCTTCACAATATTTTCTTTATAATATAAGTTCACATCCCAAACAAGGCAACATACCCATCCCAGACAAAAAGGCTCTTTGTTGGTACAGTGTATAAAGGTTACTGAAAAATTAAAATTTTCCAAAAATAACAGCACAAATATACCATTATTTACAAATCCACAATTTTGCCTAAAAGCAACAATTTGAACAATTTTACCGAAAAGCACGCTCGTACCAGTCTATTTCCGCATCACACATCCGATCAGCGCGATCTTAGCGCGTTTCACTGCCCTCTATTTAAGCACCCTGGCTCCCACTCTTCCTGCTGTACATGCAAGTCTGTCACTAGAACATTAATTTGGGGGTCTGTGTTTTCAAGTTTTTCCCAATGTTTCTTCAATGCAGCAGAGAAAAAATAAATGACCATCTGAGTGCTATTTATTTATCCAATTGTATTAAAACATCATGGCACTTTCAAATATACAGCACTCAAGTACAAAAGAAACATCTGTGTTTCATTCAATAAAATAGTACAGTTAATAAATAGCAACACAGCGCAGAGGAAAAAATTCACGATATGCACTAAAGTACTAGTGGAGTACTAGTATTGTCTATTGATCCACTCGCGTATTGAAACATGTCACTCTCAGTATAGTTTATACTTAAATGTTACTCGCACTGCGTAACATTTTCTCTTTGTCCCACAGCCGCCAAAAAACAACAGCATGCTTTCTCTCTTTGCATACATGAACGGCAAGCTTCTTTATCATATTTTCTTGTTTTTATTACTCTTTCGCGACAGGTTCCATGCGTCAGGGTCGTTTGGGACCCCAAATTAAAAATTAAAATATCTTTGCTTCAGGTTGAGATTTTTCGATGAAAATACCACCATTAGATCTGCAGCATTAAGTTTGTCTGCTTAGTGTATATTTACTTGGATTTTGAAAACATTTTTGTGGTATTTGAAGCAAATTCTTGTCTGGAAGTGAGAATTGTGTATGAATATATTAATTAGTTCACGAAATTTTATATGTCTCCAAGTTTTACGACTCGTAATATCGCCTTTGCTTCTCGGCTATTTTTTATCTTTACACTACTGTATAGCCCTTTGAAAATACTATTTAGTCACCAAGTTTTAGCTCAATGCAGAGAAAAACAAGAAAGTTATAAGGAAAATATAATTCTAAGCAGCCACGTAATCCGACAACAAAACATTCCAAACCGGAAGTGAGATGTGCGATGCTTTATTTTGAAGAAAGCATGTTACCTAAACAACCAACGACAACGGAAATCGATTCTACAGGTCAAAGTTTACTATACGACATTTTTTCCCCGTGAATTTACTCCAACGCAATTGCTAGATCATCGGCTCTCGAAGGTTAGCACACATGCTTGAGAGCACGGGAAAATCCGAAGAGACTTATGTAAACGACCGCCACAGATAAACAAATCCTCGAATTACAACAAAACTTGTAAGAATTATAACACACAGCATGAGGAAGATTTTTATTCTCTTTTGGAAGGAGCCTGTCAAATAAATTAGGAGATATTGGCCAATGAGTTCATCATGTTTATAAAACAATTTATGTGTTGTTCAACGTCGTAAGCTTTGATTTTGAATTAACCTACATACTTTGGGGGCAAATAAAAGCTCAATAAAAAGCCTATCGAATGAGGAATCTATTTGTACTATTTGTAGTAATTAGATGTAAATAATTGCAACTATAGATGTGACTTTCAATTCGCCCGGGGTGATGTGGCAAGTGTAGTAAAATGGCTGATCTGTCGCGAACAACTTTATCCTTCGTTTGTCATTTCCATTTTCAGAGCCTTTCTCTTTTTGATATTCCTCTATTTTTCTCTCGCTCTTTCTTGTTCCTTTTGCATCTTTTACGGCAAATTTCCTCACTTATTTGGAATTTGACGTAGCTTTGCAGGTAAACTTGAAATTTGACGTAGCTTTGCAGGTAAATGCTCGCTCTGTTTTGCTGATTGTAGTGGGATTTCATTGTTACATAACCCACTATTAGCAAGTGTGCCACTCGCTGTGTGGATTGTCAGGTTAAAATGTGCCATTTCAACCAACTATAGTAAGCTCATACAATCAGACAGAACAGGGACGAAGCCGTTATGAATATAAATTAAAGCTTTATGTTAACGTTAGAGTTCTTTCTTATCTGTCAATACTATTACTACAATCCTGGCAAAAATTATGTGGACAGTAAGCTTTCTAAGGACAGCGTCACATCTGTCTGGCGCTGATCTTCACTTTAATAAATCCCCCTCACCCCCCTCCTCGATGTTGTTGAATCTAATTTGTTGTTGACATTGCCAACAACCAGTTTTCGTGATATCCAACATTGATTAGGGGGAAGAGGGGAGAGAAGAAACTTTTTTGACGAAGTTATAACAAGATGCGTGTAATTTGAGATCCATGCGTGCTGTCCACAATAATTTTTGCCAGGATTGTAGCTAACTCGTTTGTAATCATTGAAAATTTCCGCATGCTAGCTCTGTTTATATAGTCGCACAATTTTTCACACTCTCTCCCCCCCCCCCTTCGAAGAAGCAAAACATTTATGTTGTTTACTGCACAATGCATACTCTACAAATAGGGAAGATGACCACAAATATATCTGTTATCTTCATCAATATATGCACATGTAATGTCGGTTTGGCAGGTGAATGTATATTACTTCTGAATCCAGTTTTTTTTGGCCAGGTGTTGCTTGTAAAAACCAGCTTCGGCTCCTTGGAACAGTATTTTTTAACAAACAGGATGACATTCCTGTTGTGCATACTGCCTCTAAACCAATTGAAAGGTTTTTAAAAAGTTGTTGCACAATTTTGATTTCTTGTGTTCATGTTTAACTATCACTATTGATCAAACTTCACAACTGGTTGGACTTTGATCAGTGATTCACAGCGTTATAAAGCAAAGGTTGAGTACAAGTTTATATATTTCACACTATGGCTGTCTTGCTCTCTGACCAATATGTGCTATTGCTCCAGAATGTTGTGGAGAAAAACAAGCCACTGCGAGAACAGTTACAAAAGTGTGTGCAGGAAACTAAGTCTTGTATTGAAGACATGAAGAGCAAAGCGGACAAAATCGATAACTTGTCTGCCGGTGGAGGTAGACGCACCCACCAAACTGGCCCAGTCAAGGATATCTGTGTGCCAAAGCTGTGCAGGGTAAGCATTTATTCATGTACTTGAATGTCCATACTGCTGTTCAGTTCATGTATAAACTTGAGAAAGGATGCATGTTTGTGTATGTGTATGAATCTATTTACTGTTTTTTATATTATGTATATTCAGTATACATACATGTGATGATGCAATGGACTATTCCCCTATTAGACAAACTTTTAAATTTGGGAAATCAGTTAGCACAGCTGGAAAGACCATTCTAAATTTTATACAATTGTCAAGTTTGGTTGCAAAATATTGTAGAGTGTGAGGGGTGTGGTCCTGTGGGGCTTGTGAATTTTGTATACTTTTGTATTATGAACAGAAAAGCGTTACCAGTATGTGAAAATGTGGTAGCGCTTTTTCACACATAATACAAAAGTATACAAAATTTGCAAAGTTTACTTCACTATATTTTAAACATTTTTGAGTATTTTACAACCAAACTTCACAATTTCACTAAATGTGCGAAGCTCTTTCCAACTGTGCTAAAATTGTTTTCGAATTTAAAAGTTTGTGTAATTGGGGAATGGTCCATTGACCACCTTTAAAACCCCATTGTAACTGTACAAGTATCGCCCTACCCCTTGCTTTTTTCAACACTCAGCTTTACCATATGCTACCAAATAGTCACAGATAATCACAGCAATTAGCAATAGGACCAATTTATACATTTTTACAGGGTCGAAATATTTCCCATTTAAGTTGCATACTTTGCCATCATTCCATCAATGAACTAAGCTTTTTTGTATCTACTGCGCATGTGCGAGTAGATACTATGCTGTCGACTGTGTAAGTAAAGTTAAGTTAATGTTAACACCCGTTACAACAATGCTACATCAAGTATAGGAATGTCGTTTGGCTTTGAAATGTATCGGAATTAGGTCGGAATCGACGGATCTGGAAAACATGGCGGTGAGCGGTGAAAGATATTTTTAAAATTATCTGTAATATCTGTAATTGTATTCGACTTTGGAGCCAATCAGAATGTAGACATGAAGACGAAACCTTTAAAATTCGATTTATGACTACCAAGCTACAAAAAGTTCACATGTACCAGAGTGCATCAAAGTACGCAGAGAAGTACAGCTAACACATCAATAAGAAAGTTGGTAAGTACTGTATATTTTTGGCATGATTTTAAGTGACCTTTTTAATATAAATTTAATGTCTTTTTCTTATTTACTATTATTTTAGTCACTGAACTGATTACACTAAAGATATTAGATCTACTTGACATCCTCAGACCTCGGGTAAGTCCTTATCTTTTTAGCGTTAACGTGCTCGCAGTAATTTGAAGTTGCACCAGTAGTCCAAAACTAATTCACCGTGATAAAGCATTTTAAAAACATGTAAATTAGAACTTGAAAATAATCTGTGTGGTATAGTACAGTAGGTATTCAGAACAGTACATTATTCAGAACAATACTTTCATATTTTACACTGCTTCTGCAAAGAAAACTTTTCACACTTCTGCAGGAACAGCTCATTTTGTCTCGCTTGCCATATGTGGTGATATTGAATCAAACCCTGGTCCTATTGACAATTTATGAACCTGCAATGTACCAGTATTATTAGAACAAAGACTGCAATTATTTCAATTGAAACCATTTGATGGTGGTGGTGAAGGTGATTGTTTTTTCAGAGCTGTTTAACATCAGTTATGTGGTGATTCACGCTATCATTTAGATATTATAGACTAGACGAAATTATCAAAAAGTCAATTATATAAAGTGAATGCGGCATTTCTTAGTAAAAGTTGGCGATGTGTCACATCTTATGTAATTTTTTATGCTGAATCCGAATTTCACAGTCGCCAATGCAGATTTTGCGTTTTGGGCGTGGAAATGACGTCACAATACACCATGCAGTTAAAATTGTTGATGACGAATCACTACTCAACAATTAATTCGTTCTTACTGGTGTTTTCTGTTGCCAATCTGTTTTGTTTCATGTTGAACTGTCCTGACTTGCAGAATATGATCGAAAAATCGGGTGTACGGGTAGAAAAGAATAACAGTATAATCGAGTTAAACGAAAGTGTACTCATCGTAAGTATATATGAGCGTTTTCGTCATATTTTTCGTGATTTCGTGAATGTTTAAAACGTTCATTAAACTTGGGGTAGTGTAATACATAGATTACTTGCAAACCAAACTACAGGACCATAGTAGAAGTATAAAATTTGGCTAAAGCGACGAAAATAGTTAGTAGACACGTTGGTGCCATCATGTGATTCGCAGGACATTTAAAGGTTCCTCAAGCAAAAACAATGTGAACGCAGAAAATATAATTTCGTATTTACGGTTTTGAACGTTCGTGTAAATCTTGAGTCATTGTTAACCCGATGTGGTCTTTGTATGAAAAGATGGATCCCGTTTTGACGTTAAAACGATCTTGTGAAGTCGATACAAAGACATGCATTTTCTGTCAGAAACGTCTTAAAGATGAATATTTAAGAACAGCTACAGATCACTGCAAAACCGTAGTTCGCGATGCTATGAATATGCGCAACAAGTTCAGAGATGTAGAAAACAGGGAAACAATAACTAGGCTAGAAGAGATGATGGACAACAGAAATGTTTCAATTCTCTGGCATCTTAAGTGTTATTCACTGTTTACAAGCAAAGACAAAATTCGTCGGTTGGAGAATAGGATCAATAAAGGCGAGACGTGTACAAAACCTATATCCAGTCCGCGAAAAACCCGCGCTCAAATGAAACAAGTCGATTGGGATAAATGTGTTTTCTGTCAGGTCCATACTAACGAACGAGTATCAGCAGTAATGACATTTGGGATGAGTGAACAAATTCAGGAGATTGCTAAACTCGACTATAAAATGTGCACTCGATTATCGAATGTGTACACGATTCCATCTTCTTTTTTCAGTCGACCCGCAACATTTAAAGAGAAGCTAATGAGTATTGTCGGGAACATTATGGAGTGCATTAAATCGCTAGAGAAAGGTCCATCTGAGCACCACACCCTGCTCATCCCAAAGAAATACGCTAAACTAGCCCTGTCCCAGTTAGTACACCAAACAGCTCAAGCTAATGACGAAGAAGATGATGAACTAACTTTGCCAGTTTATAAACAACAAGATGACATATTCCTTTCAATTGTTCATGTTGCGCTGAAGATACGCTCTGATTTATGGGACACTCCTGGTTACACAGGCCTCGATATTGGCGAGCATGATGCGGACAACTGCGTGCCCGAAAGTCTTCAACTTTTTCTTAGTCTTTTATTAGAGGGTGAGCAACTTCTGGACGGGGAAACAATGGCAGAAAAAGAAAATGAAATTCGTACCAAAACCCTTTCAGTTGGTCAAGACATCGTTTACGGCATCAGCAATGGAAGAAAATGGACACCCAAGCACATTGGGCTAGGTAGTACCCTTCACCAAGTTACGAGGTCAAAAGATCTGGTCAAGTTTTTCCACAAAGCTGGCCACATTCTAAGTTATGACCAAATCCTTCAAGTTGATACTGGGTTAGCGGAGAGTGTACTAAACACTTTGGATGAAGAAACCGGAGCGGTGATCCCGCCAAACTTGGTACAAGGCAGCTTTGTCCACTTCTCTGCGGATAACATTGACATATTGGATGAAACAATGGACGGAAAAAATACATTTCATGCCACACAAGTAGCCACGTGGCAACGCGGAGCACGTATGTCATTGCTGAATGATTTACATCCATCAAAGGAACGAACTCTGAAGGTCCCACAGTCAATGGATAAGATTGATTCAGTTGTGGTGAGAAAGAGCAACCCTCCCTTTATCAGGGCAGTTAAGACGACTTGGTATGACCCAGCTCAAAATGATGAAGAACATAGGGAAGCTGCAAGGGCAACCGATTTGGCATTTAATATGCTACGACACCAGGGCGTAACAAAGAATGGTTGGACAGGATTTAATTGTCCTTATCACGAGGTGAAGATCAGCAAGTTACCAAGGTAGAGTACATCCCAATCATACAAGCTCCTGCACACGAAATGGACACATTAAACACAGTCGTAAAGAAATGCATGCACGTGGCTATGGCTCTAGGTCAGCGTCACACTGTTATAACCGTTGAGCAAGCGTTGTACTGCAAATTAGTCGAGTTGAAATGGTCAGTTCCAGAATATCAAGATAAACTTGTCGTACAGCTTCGTGGTCTCCATGTATCTATGTGTTTTCTGAGGACTATTGGCGACCATATGAAAGGGGTGGGGCTCGTTGATTCGTGGGTTGAAAGTGGTCTCTTAGGACCAAATGCTGCTGATAATGTTATGAGCGGCAAGGCATACAAAAGAGTAATGCGGATGCATAAGCTGACTCTACAAGCACTATGGCGTCTGTTGGTTCCTTTATTGTTCAAATACTGTGAAGTCAACGCTGGTCTTGCACTGCGTATTTCAAGTCTTTGGTCGTCAGCGCAAAATATTGATGAGTTGATTGCATATTTAAAGTCACCGGAATTCCGAAACGTGCATGTAGATTTCACAGAATACAAGTCTCAGGAAAATGTAGACTTTGCGTTTTGGTGGGACTACATGGGAATGGTATCTACCCTGCTTGATTTTACCCGGGCACAATGCAAAGCCAATTGGAAATTGTATTTGGATAGCTTCCGTGCCATGCTTCCATACTTTTTTAGATACGACCACTTTAATTACGCTAGGTGGGGCGCGGTGTTCATCGCCGAGATGGAACAGCTACCACAAGAAGTGTTAGAAGAGTTTCAGAAGGGCAACTTTGTTGTTAAGTGGAACGATGGTGCTTTCAATCAAGTGAGCGCTGACCACAGCCTCGAGTGGCTGAACAGTATTGGGAAACGAGGAGGTGGCATCGTTGGTATAACCAAGACATCTTCCGCCTTAAGCAGGTAATAAGGCATTTCTAACTGAACTGACAATTTTTTACCTTATTATAGGAAATTAACGATGCACTTTAACGCGGATTTTAAAAATTTGCGTTAATTTAATTAATTCTAATTTAGTTTATCGTTAATTTCAAGTACAGTGCGCAAATTTTACTTATCGTTAAAGCCTGGCCCTCACTAGTCACATAAGTTCATGCACTATCAAACTAATTTTTTTTCTCCATTATATTCACTGTCACCACCAGAATCAATAACATAGGATAGCCTCGAGACAATTTAGTTAATTTTTCAATAACCCGAAGATAAAATTCGCGTTAATTTAGTTACTTTAAACGTAGTTGAATCCAATTCGCGTTAATTTAGATAATTTACGTCGTTAATTTACGTCGCGTTAATGTAGTAGTTTACAGTGCAAGGTAACAATGGTCGTAGTGGTTTAGTTGGAAGATATCTTCGACGATTACATCGATCCTCAAGATGAACAACTTTCAATGAATAAATAATCATGTGTTCTTCTGCTTATAGATGGGCTCTTTCGTATAATTTGCGATCGGAAATTCCTGAAAAAACCCATAAGATGCTTGGTGTAGTACAAGACGACACGTTTTCCCACAACGAATCTACCCGTGGAAGAATTGTTCGCGACAAAAAGGATGAACAATCGCTGATTTCTGTACTAGAACAACATAATGTATTCCTTGCAACATCACATCCGGAGACTCTTTATAGTATTGCTACAAAAGATCTGGCGACTGATAAAATCCAGGATTCCCTACTGAATGCAAAAGGTCTTGGTTTGGAACAAGTAAAACATTTCATACATCAAAGATTCATTGAACACGAAACATCCAAATGTCAGTTCACAGATACAATGAAGAAGAACAACGCCCTAACATTTGATTCACTGTATCGTGTTGTCGCAGGCGGTAAAGAGAAGGAAAGAAACACAATTCTGCAAGCTGACAGGAGTCTTTTACAACGACTCATCGTCGCTTACGGAGCTGGTCGAGAAGTGGATTTACTTAATGTTCTTTCGCACGAGCTAATGTCCGTACCAATATCTCTGGCGGAGACGAACGGTAAACTTATAACTGGTCAGAAAGCGCCGTTAGCTGACATTCTTGCCCAAGAAACAGGAAGTACGGATGCAATCCATCTCAGTCAAGGAACTTCGTGTTTGCTGATCGATGGAATGGCGTTGGTGGCTACTATAGGAAAACCTAGCGACACTCTAACCTTCGGAGACTACGGAGAAGCATTCCAGACCGCCGTGTTGAAAGCTGGTTCCCGCTACGATCAAATTCATGTATTGTTTGATAGTTACGAGAGAAGTTCGATCAAAGCGGGTACAAGAGAACGACGCACCAAAGCTACGCGCCCCGTTCGTCGAGTGATTGAGAATGAAAATGTCCCTGTTCCAAACAACTGGTCGAATTTTTTAGCTTTGTCAGAGAACAAGGCAGATTTGGCAAGATTTAGCAAGATTTCTTTCTAAGAAATGCCATATGACATTAGATTTTTTGAAATGCCGTCTAGTCTATTAGAGCTGCTGGTGTGGCGTATATGAGAGATAATCCAGAACGATTCATTGAAAGCAATGTTAAGTGTTCATGGTTACAATACCTTAATAATGTCTATGCAAGGAACATGGGCTGATAACTTAATTATACAAGATGTAGCTGATCAACTTAAATTAAGGATTGTTATAGTCAAGTCGAATGAAAATTTTCGTGATGTCGATTATGTACCAGCAGTAAGCTTACTACCCAGATTAACTGACATGTTTTCAGGACACTAAGATGAGTACCATTATGTATCCACAGTACCTATTTCTGCTAATTCTTGCTTGCTTCAAAATCAAAGCAAAGATTTAGAAAACCTGAGTGAAAATGTTCTTACTAAAACAAACAACACATCAACTAAAAATACTAATATAAATGTTAAAAATAATCGAAAGGCTTGTGTGACAGAGTACATGAAAACAAGGTGAGCAAATAAGAATACTGAAACTAAAGAAAAAAATAATGAATACATGAGAGAGTACATGAAAACAAGACAAGCAAATAAGAATCCTGAAACTAAGGGAAAAAATAATGAATACATGAGAGAGTACATGAAAACAAAAAGAGCTAATAAGAATCCTGAAATTTAAAAAGAGAATTATAATAAATATATGAGAGGATATAGGAAACAAAAACAAAGTAACACTCAAACTATGGAAGACTTGATAAAAATGTTTCATAGTATTGTTTCCATATGAGGTGCCAAATATGACAAAATGGATTATGGCCTATGATATGTATTAGAGCAAAATATATGTGTTATCTCTTGTGAATCATACGTTATTGATGCGTGATATAGGTCACGAAAAGACAGGTGATATGTTAACTTCTTGCTAGGCGTATCAAAGCCCAAAAAAATTATTCAAGATCGCACGTATCACTTCGCTCGTGATATATATCACAATTCTTGATACATCACGAGTGTCGTCATACTTCATGTTGTTTCATATTTAATGGCCCTGACACAAAATCTTGCCAGGGGAGGACGTAAAAAGATATTGAATTTTGGATTTTGGCACGAAAACAACAAATAACGATTCCGAGCACATGAATTTTGATACCGTAATTTCTTTGTGATTTTTTCGAGGATTTTTTTACTTTTTGTAAAAGGCTTTTGTCCATCAATGGGTGATGCACCAAAAAGTTTAGATCCAATTGTTGAAAATGTTGTTAATAAGTCCACAATTTCGTTCCCTGATCACAGATGTAATCAAAAATGGACAAAATACCAACCAGCAAACAACAAGATTCGCTACAACGCAAAATGCGAACCAGCAAACCACAGGTTTCTCTACAAGACAATGTAGCCCTGGCGTTCAGCAAGCGTCGGTTGCTTCAACCCAGAGCAGGCAGAGCTCAAGTACGTGGTCCCATACTTTTTCAAGCCCTGTTGCTGAGTTTAATGCCATTTTTAGACGAGGGGCATCGTCTGATCAGTTGCAATGAGGTAGTGGACTTGTGTCATCTTTTTTACCTAATCTAACGCAAAGATCCAGGCGAGACAACCAAGTACTTCGGGTCGATGCCGGCAATTAGCGTACACTCAGGGACATGGTAAAACAAATAAAGTGTTTACACAAGAAGTGGTTTTATTACCTGACCCAAGTGCGAAATCGGTTGTAAAAGGAAATAAACAGGCAGAACTTGTTAAAAATGGTTACGTTATTAGCTCATTCGACTTTGACCGAAGTTGGAGTGAAGAGGATGTTTTTATGAACATAAGGAAAGGCTTTCAAGGAAAACTTGATGGCACTAGGTATGGACACAATTAGTGTTGGATATGTGTTGGAGTTTGGTAAAAAATAAATTATTCAACTTGCACGTATAGTTTTAGGATTGTTGCTGGTGTGGGAAACGAACTAGTATCACCAAACTTAATGCCCAATCAGACTATGACTGGAGAAAGGCTTGGGAAGCTATTTACTCAAAGAACTGTTTGGCTCATTCCAAACAAAAAGGTAACATTTTCCCCGTTTTTGTTATCTAATATGTTTTATCTTCTTCTGGTGCTATTGACTTTTACTATTGATAGTAAAAAAAATTACAGCCATCATTTACAAGGGTTTACAATGGCAATCTTTATACTAGCTGGGTAACATAATAATGTTATCCTCATATATGTACAGCAATGTTGATGTTACAGTAAGAATTAATAAAGAACTCCACCCTCTTCAAAAATGCTATTAACTTTTATGTATTCCTAAGTGATTAAAATTTACAGTATAATGCACCAGCAAATGGAAATGTTACACCCCCTTGGCATATACCCAGGCATTTGACATTTATAAATTTTTTAAAGGTCAAATAGAAACTAGGGTACCTGAAGAACCTATAGAACCTATGATACCAATAGAACTCATAGAACTTATTGTAGCTATAGAACCTACAGTACAATCCCCTTCCTCTTGCAAAATACCCCCAAATGTCTTCCTTTTGGGAAAATCAGGCAAATTAAATAGCATGGGACTTTTAAAAACCATGATTGCATATATTAAATCCCATGATTGTTGTTTTTGTATTCAAATTAATGGCATAATTTTTAAGATGGGAATTATAAACTCTTTCTAGTGTTTTCTTATTCATGTAATCCACACACTAATGGATTCACTGGTATTCACTTGCATGTAAGATGTTTCCCTGCCATTAGTGTGCACTAATGCACCTATCAATGTTATGCCGGGGGGGAGGCCGGGCAATTGGTCGGGATTTGACCGAAATTCCGTGCCCCTTGTGGGGACTTTTGACTAATCTTGGAAGCTCGGGGTGGGGACATTTGCCAAATTTTAAACCACACACTTTCTTTGTTGCGCGCCACTACTGCTGATTAATATGTCCTCGACGCACTTGAGCGACCACATGGAAAGCAAGATAGCGAGCAAGAAATTGGAGTTGTTTAACTTGTTTGTTGAACGGATGAAAGCAAAAAATCTATATACAGTTGTAGAAAAAATCATGGGTGAGTATATTAAAAAAATCATGGGTGATTTGTTGTATTTGTGCGTATTGAATGATTTTGTACTCTAATTCTCTAAATATTAAATAATTGCAGTGACTCTGCACTGCAGTAGAAACTGTGTCATCGTGTGTTGTTTGACGTTTGCCTATTCTGTATTATATATTTGTTTTATATATTCTGTTTTGGTCTAGAAAATTATCAGAATTTATTTTTATGTTTATAGTCATTTTTATATCTATTTTATTAAAAATTTAAAAATAGAAAATAAGCTTGACACCGAAGAAACTCTCAAACTTGTGTCTGAAGATGATCTTGAAGAGTTGATACCTGTAGTTGGTGAAAGGCTGCTAAGAAAATTTTAAAGCAAGTTTTCCCACCATCTGATGATGAACAATGTGTATGTTATGTTTTGTATGATGAAATCTTTTTTCTTTGATAAATTTGGGTACAAAAATTTGAAATGTTTTTTTTGTGGATTTATTATTTGGAAAAAGTGTGTGGCCCATCAAAAGGATGTTCACAAAGCAGGTATATGCCTAGTGTGTCCATGTATAAATGTAATAAATAGTTAAAAAGAGTGCTAATACTTTATTACTAATTGCTGCCATAAAAAACTACTGTAAATTAACAATTATTATAAAATTTCACATATTTAAGAAATGAATGCAAAAGCAAAACAGAAAACACTTTTTGTAGAAAGAGGACAAGTCAGTATTGGACCCACATTAAAAGTGAGTATTGACATTTAACAATAGCTGTATATACAAAATTAGCACAAAACTACTTCATTAGCGCATAACTTTGTATTTTTTAAATGAATATTTTTAATTTTATTTCTTATTAGAATAAAAATGAAATGTTATTAGGAGACCCACCTAGCATATTTTGGAGGCTCAGGCCAACACTGTATTTGGGGGCCCCCATCTTGCCCATTAAGCCATATGAATATTATTTTTCTCTTCATTTGGGGGCCCCAAACAGAGTGTTACCCTGGAGAAAATTGCCCCTTCCCCAGACAGCCCTGGTTATTACTTGTAAAAGCTGTGGAAAAGTCTTGAATGTGAGAAACCAACAGTTGTCAGGCACATTTTAAGTTCCTATTTGTCATTTGAGATAATACAGTGTACATGAAAGAGGTAGCCTGCTCACAGACCTAACTCTAAACAAGTAGCCTGCTCATGATGTACCATGCATAGTATGTTCATTAAAATGGTGTGTCAAGTTTTTACCCATATGCTTACCTTCTTCAGAATTTAGAAACTCTGCTCCAAGTTTAAATTGCAGATAAGCTGGTTTTGGTGTGGTGTATATGGTCAAAATTTAACATTTCTGTCCAGAGTTTGCAAAATTTATGCGTTTATAAGAACTGATTATACCCTGACTATACCTTAGAAGTGCTTATACCACTCAGCTTTCAGTGCATACATTCAGTAATCCCCCCACATGTTTCCAACATTGCATTGCAATCATTATTCAACACTGTTGTTATGTAAACACCTCTAAGGTGTTTTGCATAAATTGATAATTGTTTATTGAAACCTGCTTGCTTCATGTTTTTACAAAGGTTCTTCAATCCGACACATCTGCATCTGAGCTGAAATTATTGGAAGAAGCAAAGATTTTTGGGAAGGGAAACACTGGAGCAAGTCTTACTAATTACCAAAGTGCAGTCAATGAAGCAGCTGGGAAACTTGTCCTAAAACAACCTGGGCTTTTTGCACATAGAGGTATTTATAGAAATGTGAGAAGATTACATGAAATAATTTTAGGAATTACAGTTGACCTATTAACCCCAAGACAGCCCCTTTGATGAGTAAAATTGATCGAAGACTGTCTGCCACTAACGATGACAGGGTCAAGGTATACCAGTATATAAATTACCAAAATAAGCAGTTTCTCAAAATGAACAAGGGGGGGGGGGGAGGTGTTGGACTTGTAGGTTATAATTAATATTTGAAGGAATTTGCCTAGGCCTTGTTGAGGCTATGCTGTACATTATATCTGATTTGAAGTAGCTTAGATTTATATTGTCTAGTGTTTAAAGATTGATGGTGTAAACATTATATTTACTACATCAGGCTATGTCTTTGCATAATAGTGTTTTTTTCTATGGTTGCTTATGTTTATTTATATTATAAAAGCAATAAACTACATGCTAATATGCTATATATGCTAATATGCTGACTTGTTAACCAAAGCCTGTGCAGCAGTTGGCAAAACATATGTTTTCAAAAAGGGTTACTCAAGATCCAAATCAAGTAGTGGTACCGATTCTGATGAGAAAAGCACTCAACCAGGAACAACGAGGAAAAAAAGGCATCAAGGGCATCAAGAGATAAATAATTTGGAAGAAGTTATTAAGAGTACCAATGATCAAATTGAGATAAAGCGACAAAGGCTTCAAAGAGCTAAAAACTTGAATGATTTTGCATTGTGTGACATATTAAGCTCAGCAATTACAGCATTGTTGGAGAAAAAAGCTGACCACGAGCGCCAGCTTACAGCTCTAAATAAAAAAGATGCAAAATCCAAAAAGTACTTGTTAAAGAAGGTTAGCAAAAATCCATCACAGGGCCGAATGTCACAAAAGAAGAAGAATACTAGCATTCTTGACATGATGTGTATGAAGAAAACAGGAGTTGAAATTGGAAAGCAGTCAACTGATTTGCAAGTCATTGTAGTAGAAGAGGAGCAGTCTGTGATTGAGCATAGTGAATCTTTTAGTTCTAGAGATACACTTATCCTCGAAAAATCTGATGAAGTTCCAAAGCAATCTGCTGATTACCAAGAAGATCAGTCTGTGCTTGAGCGTAGTGAATCTTCTAGTTCTGGAAATACACTTATCCTCGAAAAATCTGATGAAGTTCCAAAGGAGTTTGATGATATCGTTGACCTATCCGATGAAGATGTTTTTGGAAATATTTTGCCAGTGAAAGATGCATCTGTTACAAATTTGTAGAAAACCCCTCCTGCGAGTTAGATGGATATGCACAGGGGAACATTTTTCTGAAATTGACGAGGAAGAACATTTATTAGAAATCTTTTTCAAAGAAAGAAAAAGGAACTTATCACAACATGATAAAGTTTGTCAAGATTGTTATGTATCTCGATCTTATGGATTAACATTGCAGCAATATGTTAATATAATTGTTTGTTTGTGAAAAACAACATAAAGAAACTTGTAAGAGAGGATGCAAAGGAATGGCTAAAGTAGCCAGTTACATTTTGAAGCACAGTTTTATTTCGTTAAAAGACGCGTTAGCTCTTTCATCTCCAGGAATTGCGTACACTTCTCTTCATGCTCGCAGAAAGTTACTGCGTATGCCACTGGCAGCCATCGGAGTTGGCAAAATGAAAGCTGGTACATTTCAATATTATTTGATAGAAAAGGGTTCAGTTAGGTATGAACTGTTTCAGTGCTTTACAAACAAACTTTTGGAGAACAGTAAAAGCATAGCGAATGGAGTTTTTCCAAAGCTGATTTTAAGAAGTTGCTGCAGCTTGCGAGTCTGATTCTGAAAAAGAGAGATTAAAATTTGTTGCTGCTAAAGCTGGTGGACTATCAAGCACAGGTGTGGAACGTGTGCATGGCTTTCGAATGAGTAATAAGAGACAGAAAAAGGTCTTGGATGCAATGGAACATGCACAGATGATCAAAGAGTCCATGGAAAACATTGCAAAGATAAAAGACAAAGCGCTAGTGAAGTCACTAGGTTTAAATCTGAGTGAGAGTGAGGATGAAATGAAGACAAGTAGCAGCGAAAGTGACAGTGACGATCAGAGAAACAGCTCTGTTGATATAAACACTTGTGCAGTTTTAGGAAAACATGCAAATGATAATGCTGCTATTAACGATACCATGAATGAAGAAAAACTACTTGACATGCTAAAAAACAACGACTGCAACTGGTCTCGGTTCGTCATGGTACTAAGGGATGCAATGAAAGATACTCCAGACGACGCCTTCAACACAGTCATCGCGAAATTAAGAGAAAAATTATCTTCATTCCATCTCACTGAACACGAACAGATGATAGTAGAACAATCCAGACAAGCTTACCTAATTACAAATAAAGTAATAGAGTGAGAATCAGCAGCGAAAGAATCTGTGATAGTAAGTTCAGAGTCAGAGGATAGCGAAACTGAGCTAGTGGTAACCAGAGGTCTACCTAATTCTCCAATGGATGATTAATTATTACCTCTTCTGCAAAAACGTAGGGCAGCAATAAAGAGGAAAGCGATTAGGAAAGCAAAAGCAAAAATTGCAGCGCAGAGGTTTCTGAAAAAAACGACGAGGTAAACGAGTATCAAAAATTGTTTCAGAGTGTAAGGTATTGGGGAGGCGATCGAGGAGTATGTTCGTGAATGTTGCGTTGGGGCTGATGTATGGCGACGCACTGGTGTGTTGACCTTCGATGGTAATCACAAAGTGAAAAGGAAAGCAACGTTCAAAGGAATCAAAGAGTTTCTAGAAAACAAGTACCAACGGAATTTTGCGTATGGCTCGGTCGTGCAGCTGTGTATAGCACGCAACAAGAGGTGACAATCTGCGATAAGCTATAAAGGAATTGCTCGCATCGTATCAAAGAGAGCTCGAAAGGGGTTCAGCCTGCGTTACAACCCAGACAGCCATTGGAGCTCGGCTTTGTACTCCGGTTTGAACATGATTCAATTGAATAATGGATTTAATGTGATAAATCACGGGAGAGATGATCAAGCCGGGTTTCGCTTAGACATGATGGCTACACATAAACTTCAAAAGACTGTGTGCCTAAAAGAATGTCAAACGCTTACTACTTACACGGATTATGTTACAAAGTACCCGTCAACGCTTCAAACAACGTCATACAACTTTAACGACCGGTGAATTGTGCGCTGGAGTAGTCAAAGCAGCGCGTATCCATAAAAAAATGCAGCTCAGCACTACGCAGATTTGAAAATGATGCAAGAACAAGATCATACTAAACCAGCATTTACCAACTGCGAGACAAGATCGCCGAAGACTATAGAATGCATTCGAGTAGACGGCGGTGGCGACGAGGGTCCTGCTCACGTCGAGGTCCAGTACTGGTGGACTGTGAGACACACAGAAAAAGCCAGTGAATTAACTATGGTGACTTCAAGAAACAGTGGGGCAAGTTATCGTAATCGAGTAGAACTGCAAAACGGTTGTCAAGCTTTAGCTCATGCAAATTTGTTTATACCGTTGACAATAAATGGCAGTTGTCTTGATGGATCAGGGGGAATTAAGAAGGACATACTTGAAAAGAATTTAGACTCAGCTATGGACGTTTACATCAGTAGAGTAGATGGAGCTCCCTGTCCATCGACCAGTATTCACTTGTATAAAGGACGAAAAAATGTGACATGTTTCAGAAAGAGAATGATCTTTTAAAAGTTTTCCTGAGAGGGACCAAGGAAGCCAAAAAAGAACTTATGAAAACCCATCCAGATCTGTACGCTAAATTCGAAAGAATGTGGGGTGTTCGTGACATGCATTTGGTCAAGAGTTATCCGCTCAAGTATATTTTCCTCCTTCGATGTTGTTACAAAAATAAATGTATTCACCCCAGATGCGCAAAAGGTTGGCCATCTGAAGTAAGAAAATGGTTTGCGGATGGCCCACCACTCTCTTTTATACCAGTTCCTACTCCTTATCCAAATCGCCCATTTGGTCAAGATAGCTGTAAAGAATGTAAAGGAAAATGTTCGGGACATTATATGAAACCTGATAAGTTGTGGGAACATGTTGTGAAAGGTGGAGAGGTTGCACAAGCCAGTCCACCTTCTGATGTTATTCTGGCTGTCTACCAAGAACACAAATGTATTCCCCAAAGAAATGTGATGGGAGAGACAGCTAAAAAGGTACTACTTCCTTTGGAAGAAGTAGAAATGTGGTTTCAGCATCTTCAGCAGACATCTGAAATCGAGCACATGGAGCAAAAAAGGCAGCCGAAACACGGAAAAGAAACGCCAGTAAGCAACCAACTGGAGTTAAAAACAGAAGCAGCAAATCAAATACAGTGTTACAAAAGAAGAACGCAGCAGAGCAGTCGTCTGAAGCAAGTACATCTTCTATAAATGATAAAGAAAGTGTTTGCAAGGAGTTGTAGTACGAGTGAGCCTCCCCATTAATATATTGATGACAACAGCGACATTTCTTGGATTCAATGTGACGGTTGTGATTCGTGGTTTCGCATTGCCTGTCTCGGATTACCCACAGTGCCATCTGATACATGGCTTTGCTACTTTTGCAACGAACAATAGTGATGTTTTATTTTTATGTTATGTTACATTATATTCCAAGTAAAATGATCATATATAAAAGTGTTTTAACACTTAAATGATTGAAATCATTCAACACAATTTATAAACTGGAGCCTGCGATAACAAAGCAGTGCAATAGGTCATGTTAACTGACCTCGTTCTTGGACTTGGAATTCTTTTGAAATAGTAACAATTTGGTCAGATACACCAACTTATGTGAATTCAACAAGAGTTGTTGTAGCTTTAGCTGATTCCCAAGGATCCCGGTGAATATCATTTGTGTATGACTTTCATGTTAGAAAGAAATAGACAATATTTGGACACGATACCACCTCATTAAAGTTAAATTCGATGTTCTTTTTTGCAAACAACACTGCAATATTGTCATGCAATATTGATTGGAAAATTGCAACAGTAACTCAGGGCATGTAGGGTATGGTTGTTCTCAGGGATGAAAAGTCTTTAGAAAGTTGCTAACTCTGAACCGCAAAATTCAAAAGTTCATATTTAAAAATACATGTAACTAATATAATTTGAAACAAGGTTGATATGCAAAGCCTGGTTGGCGGCTCTGTTTATTAATAAAAACCTTTTGTAATGAGAAAATTGAAAAGACTAGTGTAAATTTCGATTCAGATTTAAAAACGATGTTCCTTGAACTTCACTTGCGAGTTGCAAAAAAATAAATGGTTTCATGTAGTGCCTTTAGTTGGACAGTCATTGCATGTGTTTAATTCTGTACGTAAATAGTCACGTTGTTTGCAATTTGCTCCATCAACTTGCCAATCAATATTGCAATATTGCGTGACAACATTTCAGTGACAACTATTTTAATCCAAACTTGTAAAAGTATAACCTGAAATGTTTTAAAAACCTGTATGGGAAAAGTTTGTATTAACTGTTGTTTCTCACCTTTTTTTGGTTTGTTGTCGTTGTGTTGTTTAATATGATAGGTATTTTATATCTATACATTTCAATATTGTAAAAGATTGTAAATTTCCTCACAGACACAAATTTTAGAGCCATAACTTTCATAACACTTGTCAAGTTCTATAATTGTCATCATATCGGCATTTGGCATGCAAGTATTTTGTCGAGTTTGGTTTACAGTGGGGATTTGACAGTTAAGGTTGTCCCCAGGGTTGGAAATTATTCGTTATTTGCCTTTATGGTGCATCCCCATAGTGGGGCATTAGCTCAATTTTATTTTTAAAAAGTCTAATCCCGACCTATATGCCGCCGCCCCGGGGGCATAACATTGATAGGTGCATAATTCATTAATTATGCACCTATCAATGTTATGCCCCGGGGGGGGGGAAAGGCCGGGATATAGGTCAGATTAGACTTTTTAAAAATGAAATTGAGCTAATGTCCCACTATGGGGATGCACCATAAAGGCAAATAACGAATAATTTCCAATAATTTTCAATGTATTAGCTTGATTTATATGAAGAAATTGATTCATCGGATGAAAGTTGCAGTTCTCCAGCTAGTACATGTATGTCACATAATCTTGACATTGTGTGCATTTTTTTTTTGTATTTCAGTTCAGTAAATGTTAGAGTGGTCTGGGAAAAATAAAGGACAATAAGATTTATGATTTACAGTACACACACAAGGGCCAATTTTTTTTCCCTTTTGAGTGCCAGTTTTTAAATCGCCTTGAAAGGGTTGCATGCTGATGATGCTATCAAAAAGACTAATGAATGATGCAAAAAAAATTCTGCTGTTGGTTCACTGTCTTTCAATGCTTGTAGTCACATTTGTCTGCTTTATGTTTTATTGGTAAAATGTTAATCTTATATCTTCTTCCATCACATTTTTGATAGCTTTTAAGTAATATACTAATATAAATGTTTATTATATAGTTGACAGTAAGATACTGAAAATACACCATAAGATATTTTCCATATCTTCACTAGTGAAGATATCGATCACGTGATCATTTCCCGCCAATAATTTTGTATTTTCAAAATGGCGATGTTTGTAAGAGCAGCGAACCAATTTTCACCTTTGTTTAAAGAAAAAAACTACATGTTTGTGCTGAAAAAAAATGGAAACAATACAAGAAAACACAAAAATGATCAACAGGTATTGTTTTAGTTTAAATAATATTGAAATAAAGCCATGTTTTTAGCATTATTGATCGAAAATTAATATTACTGACTTGGGTCTTAAATTGTTTACAACTGTATAATAAACAGAACATTACATGGCGGTTTGAAGATATGAATTTTATCTTCTCGTGGTGAAAACAATATTTTACTCACTCGCTGCGCTCGTTTGTAAAATATTGTTTCAACCACTCGAAGATAAAATTCATATCTTCGCACCGCCGTGTAATATCTTCTATATATGAGCTATTTTTTAGGTGATGGAACAATTATTAACTTCCTCAGTTCTCAACAAAGTAATGTCAGTTTAGCTGCATGCTTAATGATGTACATACAGATTTTTATGTTTCTAGAATTTGATGCTTAATAATCCTGCATGTTTTATTTTTGTGCAACTTTTATCATGCCGAAACAGTGAAATTAAAACCATCTTTGTTTTGTAATTATTTTCCAAGCATATGCTAAAAAGAGAAAAAGATGTTGATTGTTGTATCATGATGTTTGTTGCTTCCATATCCATGAGTTATGTTTTTCTTTCCCCAAATGCAAAACTTGACATCAAGGAAAGGTCAGATTTGGCAAAAAGTATGATGCCTGTGAGTACTACAAGTGATACTTCTTGTAGTGATAGACAAGATTCCCAGGTGGTTGTAGAAGATGAGTCATTGGTTTGGAGAAGGCAGGAACTTCTAAAGATTTTTCCAGATGAACGTAGAGAAAAAATTGAAAATGCTTAAAACAAAATGATTTAACAAGTGCTATAAATTATCTTTTGGACAATCAATATCATGTTGACAATGATGATGTGGGTAAGTGTGGCTAGGGGGCAGGGGGTGCAGAGGTGTGTTTACCTTCCTAGCCTTGAACAAGGGTGGGAGTATGAAAGGGAGGAAATTTCCCTATATTTTGGCTGTAAAATTCATGGCAACTAACCCATGAAGTGGCAGTGCATCCCAGTGTGCCTTAAATTTTTTATTTGTGTGATGCCAGATGATTTTACTCGTATACATTGAACCCCTGCCACTTATTGGGTTAAAAAGCAAGAAAATTTAAACTTATTTTGGATCCTATCATGAACAAATGCCAAGGAACTCCAGGGATTTCACCTGCTGTTATCAACTACGTTGTGAGTGGAAGTCGTGACAGTGCACTAGAGTACCTTTCCATACAGGATATACCAGACCCTTGTTTGTGTGAAACGCTTAATGAGGTAATTATAAATAATCGCACTGCAAAAGAAATTAAGTAGGCAGAACACAAATACATGAATATTCGCCCCCTACCCAATTATCATTCTACTGGTGCCAGTGCTGCACACTGTTTTGCTAACATGCTTGCACACACACGCAGTTTATTTTAAAAGCAAGATTAAAGTTCTGTGGTCTGGCAGTCATGTATTTCACTTCTGTGTATATTTAAGCTCTTGGCATGTCCAGATGATCAACTTAGTCGATTCATGGACCCAAGTGAATCATGCAATCTGGCTGATGTGCTTATTGCTGGTTCTAGCATATGAGTGTGTGGTGAGATCTGAAGTTATTACCAAATGTGTGCCTGCTCTTGACAACCTCTGCAATGGATTAGTATCTGAAAGCTATATGGGCCTTTATCTGCTTGATATTGCTCGTTCCCATGCAGAAGTTCAGTTGCTAATTTTCTTCCTGCCAGGGAAGAGGATCATGTTGCAAGATTTGTGGCAACTTGTCAAGTTTGATGATGCTAGTGATGAAGAAATGGTAAATTCAAAACGATTTATGGAAAAGTACTTGAAAGAACTTGATGTTCGAGGTAAGGAAGAAGTAGTCTTCAGTTGATAAATTTAATAATTATGTGCATTGGTAAACTTGATTATAGATCAGTCTATAGGCTCTAATTCTATTCACTTTTTAATGCCCAACAAAGTTCTCTGAATTGACAAATGCTAATTTTACCATGAATTTTTTTGGGGTGCATCGGCAAATAGTGGCAAAATCGTACTGTTCGGATATTTACTTTTATCTGGCGAGATACCAGATAATTTTATCCCCTGAAATTTCTATAAATTAAAACAAAAAGATAAAGAATATAATCACTACACAATAATAGGTAATATTATTATATACCAATCGTCAAAGTTCTTTTTATTTGTTTCATTGGTGGAGAGCGTATCACGTGAGATTGACGAAATTAGACTGTCTCCCTCGAATCAGCGCATGAGGGAGATAATGCATTATTCACCAGTGAATAACAAAAAAATCACGGGAACACGCGACCTTTGGACAGCCGAAAACCAGGAATGTTTTGTGAATCACATTCTATGTATTTTGTTGCGTTACGCAATTAGCATATCCTGCATTGTGCAGGGAACAAAGGAATGTACTCAAGGGAGTAACGGCGTGAGTATATAAGATCATGGTAAGTGACCACAGTTATCGAAGGCATCTATACTCGCAACAACAACCTAAATTTGCGATGGCGTCGGATTTGGAACGGGAAATTTTGGCGAGTGATAATGAAACATCGCCATCTATCTCGGCTCAGCCTAGTGTGCTTCCACCATCTACAACCGTCTCTGCGTCTTTGCCTATGGATGCGTCTGGCACACAGCAGCTATTTCACCAATTTGTTCAAATACTGGATAATAAGCTCGCTAGCTTCAAAAGAAATTTCGACGACAAAGACGAACACCATGCTTCCCAGCTCAAAAAATTAAAGCTTGAATCCAGAGCTACCAGCTCGTTTAAATTTAAAGGCAATAGAATACAATATGAGTTCAATGTCGCATGCATTGACAGTCTTGAGAAGGTCTCGAAATGCGTTTTGGACGGTGACTTGTCTAAAGCCAGTGGTGAGTTACAGCAGCAGATATTGTCACTTCAGAAAAGAAACAAGCTCATCAGATTTGCTGACAAGAGTCCTGCTGGGTGGACTGCTGTTGATGAATACCAGTCTGACGACCTCGCTGACGACTCCGAAGACGAGAAAAAGTTACAGGCAGCCGAGCGACGTGCGTTAGCTAAGATAAAGTTGGATAAGCAGTCGAAGAAATCGAGCATTACCAAGCAAGAAGTACATCCGCCACGGGCGCCGTTTGAGCCTCCTTACACTCCACCTTTACAACCCTTTCGTGGCTATCACTCCTTTTGCCCGCCCTTTCGTGGTGGACGGTTTCGTCAACAAACCGACAAATGCTTCAGCTGTAAACAGTATGGTTACTGGGCCGGTTCTCCCATCTGCGGCAGCAGACGTGGCGCCAACTTTCATCACCAAGGCACAGCTCCCGCCTCCCAAAACTAACTTGTTTACCGATTCAAGGCATGCAATGGCTGCTGCAAGAATGTGTGCAGATGAGTATTTTTATTTTTCTTTAGATAATGTTATTGATAATGACGCACATGCGTTAGATAGTGTTCATGAGTTTTTAGAGAATTCTTGTTCGGTAAGTGTGAAGGGGCGACTACGCACTCATATTACCTTTTGGAAGTCTATTGGGGCCTCTGAGTTTACCATTGATACCATTTCTCGTGGCTATATTATCCCCTTTTTAACTACGCCGCCAAAAGCTAGTTTTAAGAACAATAGATCGGCCTTGGAGCACCCCAGTATTTGTTAACCGTGCCATCACCGAGTTAATCACTGCCAGTTCTATTGTGGAATGTCTTTCTCTACCTACTGTGGTGAACCCATTATCTATTGCTATTCAGTCAAGCGGTAAAAAGAGACTCATTTTAGACCTCCGCTATCCTAATAGTTTTTTAAAGAAATGCAAAGTTAAGTTTGAAGGAGTTCAAGATATGTTAACAGTGTTGTCGAACAGTCCACAGCAATACTTGTTTTCGTTCGATATTAAGTCGGGTTATCATCACATAGAAATATTTCCGGATGATCAACAATTTTTAGGTTTTTCTTGGACCGACCATGGCGTAGTTAAATATTTCAAATTTATTGTTTTGCCATTTGGCTTGGCCACAGGGCCATACATATTACCAAGCTTATGAGACCACTCGTTAAACGCTGGCGGGCTTCCGCCTGTAAAATTGTCGTTTATTTAGATGATGGCATGGGAGCCTCGCATTCTTTTTCGTCTTGTGTGCATCAAGCTAACAGAGTTAAATCTGATATAATAAATAGCGGTCTTGTTCCGAATGATGAAAAATCTATGTGGTGTCCCAACCAACAGTTAACTTGGTTGGGCCTAGACTGGAATTTGCAGTTCCAAACTTTATCCATTCCACAAAAGAAGATTGTTAAGTTACTAACTTCTATCAATGATGTACTGGCATCACGTAAAATTAAAGCCAGGCAGCTGGCTTCGGTGACGGGATTGATTAATTCTACCTCTATTGTTTTTGGCAGCATCTGTAAATTAATGACCAAGGCTTTGCATCGACGGATTAATTGTGTGCTCACTTGGGATTCTGTCCTCACTTTAGATTCTGACTCGATAAAAGAGCTCCAGTTTTGGCTACGCTCTGTTAAGAATTTGAATTGTCGTTCAATTGTACTGAAACCAAACTTGTGTAGGAAAGTTGTATATTCAGATGCCGCATTCATTTGTGCAGCATTCATTTCCATTGAGAGTACTCCAATTTTTTATAAGAACTGGGATGCCATTGAGATGAAACAAAGCTCCACTTGGAGAGAACTGCTGTGTGTTAGGGACGCATTACGTAGTTTTATTCCTATTTTACACAGTAATAAAGTGAAATGGCTTACAGATAATCAAGCTGTTGTATCTATTGTAAACTCAGGAAGCATGAAAGTGCACTTGCACAAATTAGCGCTTGATATATTCTACACTCTTAAAGATAGCAATATTGAGATGGAAATAGAATGGATTACCCGTACTTTAAGCAAGAGAGCTGATTATTTAAGCAGAATTATTGACCCTGATGACTGGAGGGTTAAAGATAACTACTTTCAACTGCTTCAGGCCCGTTGGGGCGTTTGCACAGTTGATTGTTTTGCTAGTTGCCAGAATTTCAAAATTAAGCGGTTTTATTCTAAATATTTTAATCCTAATTCTTTGGGGGTTGACTGCTTCTCATTTAATTGGTCAGGAGAGTTTTGTTGGCTCGTCCCGCCTGTTAGATTGATCCCAAGGGCAGTTAAGCATGTTTGGATGTCACGCTGTCGTGCAGTACTGACTATTCCCTTTTGGCTGTCAGCAGTGTTTTGGCCGTTCCTTATTACGGAGGACGGGAATTTCCATCCTTTCGTTCTGGACTGTGTTTATTTTGAGAATGGGAAAGATGTGTTTGACATGGGCGCGAACCCATGGTCGTTGTTTGGATCCGATCGATTCAATAGTCCTGTCTTATTTTTGCTCCTAGACGCTGGCATCGAACGTATAGCAGCCGTGGATAGTTGTACATGAGGTGTATCAATGATTATTGTTCGGCTTTGATTTTACAGGGTGAAATGTTTGTTTCAAGTGTGATGAAAATTGCTCGTTGCGATCAACGTCTTCAGCGTCTTGCTCTCAATCTACCAACGTTATTGGTGCAAGCTAAGGCTCCCAGTACTGTCGACAAGTATTCTCGTGGGTTTATAAAGTTTAAAACCTGGGCTGCCGAGTTTAAGGACTTGCAAGTTTTCCCGGCAAACGCGTGTTCTGTTGGTTTGTATTTACAGCATCTGATAGAGAGTAACAGTCCTTATTCTAGGTTAGAGTCTGCTGTTTACGGTATTAACTGGGCTCATCAACTATATGGGTTCGATAGTCCTTGCGCCTCCGGTCTTGTTACGAACATTTTGGAAGCGGCGAAGCGGCAACTGAAAAAACCCGTCCAGAAAAAAGAGCCTGTTACCATTGATATGATGATAAAGCTTTGCGAAAAGTATGCGTCAGAAAGTGCCAATCTATCTGACCTGCGTGTTGCAGCTATATGTGTGACCGCTTTTCATGCTTTTCTACGATTTAGCGAGCTTGCAAGTTTACGCTGTTGTGATGTCAAGTTCATGAGTACTGGCTGCGACATTCGTTTCGTTGAGCTATTCATTTTTAAGAGCAAAACTGACGTTTATCGTGATGGCAATAGAGTGTTGATGGCTGAAGCGGCTGATCATTCTTGTCCTTTTAAAATCCTGTCCCGGTACGTTGAAGCAGCTAATATTGATTTAAACTCCAGTAACCTGTTCTTTCGCACTGTTTATTTTTGCAAGTCAAAGCGATTGTATAAACTGCGATCAACTGGGCTTTCTTATTCTCGTACCAGAGAGCTGGTTTTGAGTGCGTTTTCTAGTTTGGGGTATTCACCGAAAGCATTTGGACTTCACAGTCTTCGGAGTGGAGGTGGGACGGCAGCAGCCAATGCTGGTGTTCATGATCGTCTATTTAAGCGTCATGGCCGTTGGCGATCAGAAACCGCCAAAGATGGTTATGTGAAAGACAAACTGGACGCACTTTTGTCTGTTTCAAAAAGTTTGCATGTGTGATTGTAGTGAATTAGCATTTAGTGTAAACAATAAATTTGTATTGCAAACGGCTTTCTTGGTGTATCGAAGCAGGCGGGCACAAATAAGAGATGCCCGCCTCCTATCTTGTTGTCTTATTATTGTGTTATGTAGTTTAGCTATAAAATGCTTTATGCTCGTTCACAAAGTATAAATGTATTTTGTTGCGTTATGCAATTAGCATATCCTGCATTGTGCAGGGAACAAAGGAATGTACTCAATGGAGTAACGGCGTGAGTATATAAGATCGTGGTAAGTGACCACAGTTATCAAAGGCATCTATACTCGCAACAACAACCTAAATTTGTGTTTTCTTTCTGTAGTTTATTGTTTTTCTAACAGGAAAAGTTTTACCAGATTGTTAGTCTAACCGGCTTCAACTTCTTCCAGTGGAACGTGCAAGTTTTTATGGCAAGGTGGTCTCTGGTGGGCGCAGTCCAAGGATCCCTTCATCAGTTTATGGCAAACTATATGACTCGTAGTCTATATAAACATATCATATTATGGTTCTACACCTTGTAATTGTGTATGTTGTAATATCCGACGTCACAAATAAGAGATGCCCGCCTCCTATCTTGTTGTCTTATTATTGCGTTATGTAGTTTAGCTATAAAATGCTTTATGCTCGTTCACGAAGTGTTAGAGTATAAGTACATTTAAATTTTTTAGAAAATTAATAAAAATTTCTATTTTTCTATTTTTCGTGTTTTTGACTCCTGGTATATAATAAAATACTTATTGACTGAGACCTCGAGAAAGCAGTATATAATGTTTTGTGCACCCTCGACTGTCGATGTTTCTGATCAACATTCTCGGGTCCACAAAACATACTGTTTCCCTCGGTCTCAGTCAATAAGTGTTAAATATGTAATGATGTTTTGTAACATTGAAACTACCATATCTGCTGCAGTGTTTTTTACTATTTTGTAAATTTGAGCAATGCCATGTAGCATATTGAGACTCAAACACATCTACAACAGATTTTGATTTTCGTTATGTACTAAAGAGAACTAATTAGGATGAGCTTTATAATCAGGAAGTCATGTAACATGTTATGGTTGACAAGGTTGCCAATATGTTTCCAGATATCGGAAAATCTGGTATCCAGCCTGGTATTAAATTGTCGGTGCACACCCCTATGGATTATTGTCATGATAGTATACAGCTAATTCAAATAAGGTTGACATCAACAATAGTCAAATGTGCAATATGCATGAGCATAAAAAAATGATGGTAATAATATAGTTTTAAATGAGATCAACACATCAGAAACCTTGCTGGATTATAAATGTAGTATCTACATAATGATATCTTTTACATTCACATGTAAAGAATCATAATTCTTTTGGCACTCGATCGATCATATTGCACATTTGACTATTGTCAATGTCAACCTTAATTGAATTAGCTGTATACATAAATTTGCAACATTAGGATTTAGCATTGACATTCAAGTATTTGCCACTAGACTTATTTTAGGCTGGGCAATATTTAAAGATTATAACATATTTTTATTTAGATGAGCAAGAAGGAACTCTTGAAGATCTAGTCCAGTTCTGGACAGCTTGGCCTCAACTTCCAATGTTAAATGAGAAAATGATGATTGGTTTTCTTCCTAATGACTCAAAAAATAGTTTGGCAACTGCCAATACTTGCTTCAACAAGCTAATGATTCCAACAGTTCACAACGAGTATGCTGAATTCATGAAATTCATGGACATATCTTTGTCAAATGGCAAACTTGCATTTGGAAAGATGTGAATCATGTATTGTAAACCAAGCCGACACAAACTGGACTAGGTCATTTGTTTACTTTCATGGATAAATGTTACATGTTACAGTTAAATGTTATCATGTTTGATCTTTGGGCATTTCCATGCACAATGGTAACATTTTAGGTAAAAAAGTTCCACAGCTGTTTATATTTAGAATGTTGAACATTTGGTTAAGCCTTATAGTTAAGGTCATTTCTGGGTGATTAATTTGGTTGACTCTTAATTAATTTCATATATTGGCAATTATAATGAGTAATTGAGTGAAAGCATGCATAGTTAAAAAACTATCTATAGTTAGAGGCAGTTATACACAATTAAAATGCATATAGTGACATCACTTGGTAGTTGTATCAGTAAAAATGCTTAAAAATGGCTACAGTTGAATAAATGTTTCCAAGTTCCTATTTGGCATAAAATAACAAGTCAAACAAAAAAGTTACAATTGTATTTATTTACCTTTAACTAAACTTAAGTAAAGTGTTTAAGAATACAGCCAGTTTTAAACATTTTTACATGTGTGACTACAAAGTGATGTCATTATGCAAGGTCTGTTGCTGAAATTTGTCCAAGAGAAATGATGAAAAAAATGTTAATGACAAGTTTCTTACTGTTCAATGTTTATTTGCTCACCCAGAATTTAGAAATTCACTGATCACATTCAATGTTTCCATACATGTGTTACACCCATGATTTCCATCTTCGATTAGTGGATCTATTGTACCTTTTAGTTGTTCTAACTGCTCATCTGTCAGGTTTAATTCAAATTCAGGGATATGCAGGTCATTATCAGCATTGTAGTGGGCAAATTTCCATCATCATCAATACCAAAGTTATCCCAATTAGTATTACCTTCCATAATACTATCAATTGCACTGTATTGTGAATTAATTAATGAGGTTACACCAGAATGCCACAAAGATAATGGAGAACGACTTCCCTCAGTACTGAGTGGATGGTTGTTCTAATCGTCCATAAACTCATTAAGTGCCCTATTAATTCTTGGGATATAAACATAGTGTAGTGCTAGCAGATGGCATTCATTAAGAATATCCAAAACTCCTACATTCTCCAAATGCAAAAATAATCTAATGTAGTAGGCAACCAGGACTCTCCTAAGGTCAGTCCACAATCTCTCAATCCTCTGATTGTGTACACTTTTTCCATTATTATGCTGCCTCTGTTTATACCACGCTCAGGGTGGTTTAGCATAAATCTTGTGACACCAACGTTTTCACCACCCAAATCAGATCTCACCCTGGAGGGCAAACCAAATCTTTGAACAGCTTCTTGGAACAGCCCCAGGACAGTTTCAGCATAATTATTGGGAGAGCATCTTAGGTACACAAATAGTCCAGCTAAAACCATCAATACCACCATGAATTACTACATGCCATCTTATCAATTTATGATGGCCATCAATATGCCTGCAAAATACAAAAATATTTGATAAATAAGTCATTGTGGCAATTTTTTTATAATCTGTAAATGAGAAGGTATATTATCAAAAATTGTTTGTTGGTTGTTCTCAAGAATTAGGTACCCCACAAAAAGAATTAGGTACCTGGCATATTGCTACCGATTAGCAGTGAGAGATAAGAGATTCAACTCATTCAAGGGTCTGTAGTTTCCTAGTAACTTTCTGTCTTCATTTTCAGGTAGTTCACTTCTTAGAAGTTGTTTTTCTAGAAGTTCTTTTTTACAGCACTAGTTAGTGCTTAGTTACATGCCATAGTTAGAAGTGTTTTTATCCTTACATGTTACTGCATCAAATTCTTCTAATTAATAGTATTTTTAGTGTTACAACATCAAATTCTTCTAATTAATAATGGTAAAATTGTGACACTAACCATAATGCATTTGGACATGGCACATTGTAAACACGGCGTAGTATAGCCCCACTTCTCCTCATTGCGTGACTCAAAGGGTCTACAAGTTGAATGGTATTCCTCACTCTCCATCTTTGAACATGGATATTCCTTTGTCTTGATGCACCTTGCACAAACGTTTCACCTGCATTTGGTAAAATTTAGAGAACTTCCCGGACTATGTTACATAAATCACTTTGCAAAATATTTGTGTACGTGTTTCGTGGCCCATTTGTACCGCTCACTGGTAAACCAAGTCGGTGTCGTCGTCACAAACAGTATGATAACTAACACGTACTTCACGGGCAACTTGAGACCAATTTCGATGTATTCTGTACAAGCCCAGTATCACACTTTCTGGGAGATCATATCTCCTTCTTCCAACCCCTCCTTCCTCTAGAGGACAAGCGAAACTAATTGAAGCGTCAGGACTTCTATTTCTTATCCAAAGTTCGTCATATTCAGAGCACAAACGTTGCACTTCGAAAAGCAGTTGGGCAAGGTTGCCCTGGAGTTGTTGGTCGCCGATTTTGTTTCTCGCAACTGAACGCTGATAAAGAATATTTATGACATACAAACTGTCCTGGAGTCATCTTATATTAAATTCAATAACACTGATATTATCGTTGGAGGCGAGCCTCTGAAATTATATTTGGAATGTTCTCAAGAAAGGTCTGGATGTTGGAGATGCGTTACATCTCGGGCGGAGAGGGAGGCTCAGCCTGGGTTTAGCCAAAGCTTGCACTTTAGCTAAATTTGGTGAACTAGATACAGTCCCAGTGAGTGAGAATAGTTAGTGAGAATAGTTTTAATAAGAAAAAATATAAGAAAAAAAAGTATTCAAAAAATTAAGAAGAAAAAAAAAGTATAAAAGAAAAGCGCGTAACTGGGCTCGAACCCGAAACAAACAGGTCAAAAGCGCACGACCTAGACCACTGAGCTACTGCGGCAAATCGAATTTTACTGTTAAAAACTAAATTTATACTGCATGTAACTATATGTAACCTGTTATATTTGAAACCTCTCTCTGCACCCGGGATGTAACATTTCCCTAGATGTTGTCTTGTGGTGTTGCCGCCATTAAAGATCAAAGTGCAGCCACTATGGTCACTACACCCTAAAAACACTGGTACCACCCCCCGGCAAGATTTTGTGTCAGGGCCATTAAATATGAAACAACATGAAGTACAACGACACTCGTGATGTATCAAGAATTGTGATATATATCACGAGCAGAGTGATACCTCACGATCTTGAATAATTTTTTTGGGCTTTGATACACGTAGCAAGGGGAAGTTAACGTATCACGTGTCTTTTCCTGACCTATATCATGCATCAATAACGTATGATTCACAAGAGATAACACATATATTTTGCTCTAATACATATAGGCTATAATCCATTTTGTCATATTTGGTGCCTCATATTTTCAATGGTCCACTTTGTGTTAGTAGTTGCTGTGACCAATTATGGTATAAGCATAGTGTATCTCCTGCTGTTTCTGTGAGAAGAGCAAACCCATATGTTGCAAATAAACTTCTTAATAAATCTAGTGTTGGTAGCATTGAATGGTTGTGTGGCTCTCGTAAAAAGTACTTGTCAAAGAGCAAAGTTCCACCTTGGGCTGCTATTAATGGTATGCAATTTCCAGCAAAGCCATCATTTTTTTTTAGCTTAATGAATTGGAATGCCAATTGCTTGCTCCAAGAATAGCATTTCAAAAAATTATGCAGGCCCCCAGAGGAAAGCAGTTGAAAATTAGAGGCAATATTGTAAATGTTCATGCAGATGTTATTAATACAGTTACTATGTTACCAAGGTTGCCCAATGAGGCGGAAACGATTAAAATACATTTAAAAAGACGACTGCAGTATAACAGTTCCGCCTTATCTTTAAATGTTGGACCAGTCAAAGTATTTCAATCTGCAAATTGGCTTGTTCAAAACAGTAGTCTTCATAGAGAAGGCATAACTTTCAATGATACTTGGCTTGAAACCAATAACGTTATTTTATTCAATGATGTTGTTAGTGAAAATGAGGATCAGTCAAAAAACATGACACAAGTGTGTCATCAGAAAATGATCATTCTAAACCACGAGTTTATGATGATGAGGAAAACTGTAGTGAAGATGAAATAGAGATACCAGCTGGTGTTGCAGACACCATGTTAACGGCTTCTGATTTTGTGACGGAGAACGAACGTCAGTGTATACTGAATGTTGCACCTGCAGAAGGCAACACACTGTAAGTGTATTTAGATTCTGAAGAATTTGCATATCCAGGTATATTTTTAGGTCAAAAACGACCTAATACTAACAGACACACCAATGTTCATTACAGTGAAATTTGCAAGTCTGAGTTGAGGCAATCAGATAGAAGAGTTGCTATGTGTGTTGAAAATATTTTATTTAAAACCAAGAAGGTACAAATGAAAATTTTACTTAATCAAAGTCAAGTAGCCTTGAGAAAATGTCAAGGTAACAATGGTACAATTAAAGCTGGTCAGCTGAAGCAAAAAGGTGCAATAGAAAATTTAATTCACCATGATGAAGGGTTCTGGTTTTTAAGAGCATTGAGAGGCTCGCCCCCGTATTTTCAAAAAGCCAAGAAAGACATTTTTGCAATAAGACGATTGGGTTCAGCTTCTTTGTTTTGTAGCTTTTCATCTGCAGAAACACAGTGGACCCATTTGCTTAAGATACTTGGTAAACTTGTCAATAACGTAGAATATACTGATGATGAGTTAGAGTCTTAATTGGGAAGAAAAATGCAAGTTGATTCAGAATGACCCAGTGACTTGAGCTAGACATTTTGATTATCAAGTAAATCAGTTTTTTCAAAAGTTCCTTTGAGCAGCCTTGCACCTCTAGGAAAAAAACACTGATTGGTTTTATAGAGTTGAGTATTAACAGAGGGTTTCACCTCATATTCATATGCTAATATGGCTAAAAGACGCTCTTGTTTTTTGGTATTAATGATGATGCAGTTGTAAAAAACCGTTGGATAATCCTTAATTACTTAAGGTGGTCTTATACGTTGAAAACTTTTTTTTTACTTTTATACTTTTTCCTCAATTTTTTTTTAATTATTGTTAATTATTAGTAGCTGACTCAAAATCACTCACTTATACATTGGTTGTTGCCATAGTAACCATGATAAAGCCCCCTATGGATCAAAATATGGCATTTGCGCCAGAAATGATTGGACACAAGGAAAAATGTCTATGGTCTCCAATTAATACTACATACACCAATCTATGATGAGAACCTAAAAAAATACTAAACCAGAGGCATACAGTGTATAAATTTTACACTTCTTTGTAGACAAGCCAAAACATGGGGCTGCAAAGTACAAAAATAGTGTTGCCCTGTGGTGAGTAAAACTGATACATATTTTTTAGGTTCACATCACAGATTAGGTAGTAATGAGCAAATGCTGAAAATTTCATCTTGATTGGATAAATAGCAAACCGAGGAGATTTTTTGACATCTCGTATGTCGTCAATTTGAGAAAATTAAAAGTATTTTAGTTTCATGTTGTTCTTTCTTTTTTTATTACATAGCCATGTTTTTTTTTTCTTTCTGTTGCTTTGAAGGACTTGCTCTGGTGCCTTTGTTGTATTTTCCACTTGACTTTGTCTTTCGAAACATGTTTTTTGATGTATTCTGTCACTTTGTCAACATAATATTTGCTTGGATCTTTATTCATACAGAATGGGTAATTCTGTATTCTGTATCCTCATCTTTCAAAAAGCATTTATTACAGCTCTACCAGCAATATTTATCACACGATCTTTGCATTTAACCAGGTTTTGCATGAATTCTAAATGTACTACAACCCAATTAAAAACGTACTTTTTCTGCTTGTATTTTTCGATTTGAACGCTTTGCAATACTTCATCTAAAGCCTTTTGAAAGAGAGCGAAAGATACTACGACCATAAAAAATTATGGGTAATTGTGAAAAATTTAAGCATGACCCATGGCCCCCGGCCAAAAACAAGAAAGTCCACAAGCATTGTACAATACAAATGTTTCAAAACACTAGAGCGTTACTTCAACACCTCTAACTTACGGATATGAAGCCAGTTTTCATATAATTTCAAATGCTTGTGGACAGATTTAACATCAGCCTCTCAGCACTACCGAGTCATGTATAAATTCGTAAAATATTTGACAACTTACGTAGTGTTTATATCACACACTTCTTCGTGCAACAGAGATCGGGGTCCTCAGACTTTATGATTTCCTCACCCAACTGATTCTGGTTAAATCTGGGCAGTAAACACTTTACAAGCTTCACGTTCGCCGTTTCATCTCTAGTACCGGAAACGGAAACTAGCTGGGCTCTAAAGGAACTTTTTCTGGTGCTTGTGATAGCCTAGTTTAAATTTGAGTAACCCAATTATATGGATAAGCGAGCGCCAGAGGCGCGAGAATTCTATGGGGGTCCGGGGGCATGCTCCTCCGGAAAATTTTGGAATTTCTGCCTCCCTGAAATGCGTTTTCCTGCATTTTGGGGGTCAGTTTTAGAAAAGATTACCCATGCAATATGTCTTACATAACTATAGTTAGCATTAAAAAAATTGAGCTTTTTAATAATTATATTTATAATCCTGATACTTTTAGAAATTGTCAGAATTGATGAAAATCAATTCTGACAATTTCTAAAAATATTTTTATTGAATTTGAATCTTACATGCCTATAAGAAAACTATAAATTATATAAAGACAACAAAGCCATTCAGCTACGGCTATCGCTCAACAACAACACATTTAGATAGTGCATGTATATATACTAGACAAAGTAAAATTTCTAAACGTTCTGATTTCTAAAGGTCTCGTTTTTAGACACTTTGCGTGTATGTTATATAATACAGTTCTGTCTTCTTAAATTGTCGTGATGAAAAATGTTTTACAATTATTGGAACCAAAACTTTATATTTTGTTCTTTATTCTGTAATTTTGTCAGAGTTGAACTCTCTTTACCAGGCTTTGTTCGTAAAATTGCAGGTAAATGTGACTTTGCCCACTCTTTCCTTAATTCTTCGAGTGGTAGATGGTGGAGAGGAACGGAATTAGCATATAAAAACGTTTCTTTATTCACTCAGTCAGTTTTATTTTCACCGTGATGTGTCTCGTTGTATTTCCCACCAAATCTATTTTCCGAAACATCTTTGAGTAGCTTGCCACATCATTCAGTGTCAGACTGAGATCTAGACATTACAAGACATATTTCAATGATTTCCACCACATCTGGTATTCCGTCATGCAAACTATATTCCGTTTTTTGGAAGTAGAACAAAACATTAGTGGTGTTCCATACCGTTTGATCGGCCGCATTTTTGGTAAACTAAACGTCCTTAAACCTATCCTTGTTGTCTCTAACTCTTTCTTTGAACGTCACATATTGGTCTAGAAGGCAGGGACAATCTATCCCCACACATACTTCACCACAAGGTTTTCGAGGGAATAGGAGACTACCCTTGTTAAGCTGGCTGGCGAATAACAAGAATTCTTCATTATATTGCTCACGTAGACTTTCAGGATCTTGAAAGTTAAACGATCAGACATCAAACATGTTCACAATATGCTGCTCTTGTTCACTCAGTGCTAAAAATGCAGATGTCTCGTGCAGTATTGCTGAAGTTAACTGCGTAAATCTCTCTTCGACAGTTCCCATGATAACATCGGGGGTTAAAGGTTGTTCACGGCCTCTTGAGGTTGGAAGTGAATGTCGTGTTGTAAAATATTCACTTGCTGATTTGGTTTACTGGCGTTCGGTGTGAAAACACCTTTCTCAATACCAGGTTGATGCAGCCTTAGTCGTTTGTTCAATGGATTTTCCAAAATAGGCACTTGCTTCATTTTTGTAACGTTTTCAATGAATTTGTCGATATTGGCTTTGTCATCCCACAGTGGGTATATGTCGGATTGGGCAGTTTCACTAGCAAATGCAGACTGACTAAAAACGTCAGCTAGTATGAGCAATGTTGGCAGAAAAAGTGGGCTAACTAGATTTTTCAAATGTCCACGAATTTCGTTTTCTCCTTCAGCAGCTTGGTCTTGCCACATTAGCTCCAGTATATAGGCATTAGTTAGGACTGCATCGATCGAACGGACCATGTAACGAATAAATCTGGTTTCCACTAGTTTTTTCATACTCTTAAGCAACGAATCACTAAGGATCGCAGCATGTCTGAGGTTTCTGTGTTGCTTTGGTGATTGGCAAATTTTCGAAATCATTTTATACAATTTCAAAAGGATGTCGTCCAACCATTTCATATCTGTTTCCGTGCGAATTTTCCCGATCATGGATTCTATCTTGTGCGCCCTGTCAGCAAAATGTAAATGAGCAACATTAAATTTTTCTTTCCAAAGGCGTTGTAAACCCTGAATTCCACCAGTGTAGACAGCTTCGCAATCTGAAGACGACGAAGTAATGATTTCGCTAATAGCTTTGTCCGACATTTTTAATTCCTTTTTCAGAAAATCGGTAACATGACAGAATACACCTCTAGCATCACTCGTATGATCTGCTACGGGGGTATCTCCAAGACTTAACATGTATTCGGGCAAGGGATCATCGTGACGGGAAATCACACTCTGGTTCCCATTAATGCAGACTGGTTCTCCATTAAGATCCAGGATTCTCAGGTTCACTACCTGACGGGTGACGTGTTCGACTGTGACTTTATCAAAGGACAAATGGCAGTGACGAAGACGACCGGTTGCAGGATTGGGTGAATTAATGAATTTAACCAGAGAACGCAATTGTACATTGTATATACAATCGGTTGCGCTGGCCATTGCCATATCGGTTAGGTCTCTGTTCCCAACATCCACTTCTTGAAGATGGTGCAGGTATGTCATGAATGGGTATCTATTATATGGTACGTGGCACTGTAGCAATCCATAACATCGCAAAAGGAACCGTTCTGTAACTTCCGATTCTTTCCGTTGATTAACTTGGGATGAAAATAAGATTGCATTTTTCTTCCTTTGTTCTTCTGCTGACTTACACAATTTATGACAATCAGACTGTTCGTGTTGTAAAACTTTACGTGCGCGATGATTGCTATCAAGCAAAACAGAACAATCAAGCCAATTTTGCATAGCGGAATAGCCACGATGTTGACGTATCTGAGTAGAGTGACGCTGGCACAGACTACACGCTCCTACAGGGTCATTTGGTGGTGTTCGCAGTTTAACTTGAAGCCAGGGATATGTCGTTTGTAATTGAACCAACGACTGGGTAACACTATCATTATGACTTGTTATATTATCAGCTTTTTCCAATCGTTGATTGATTACAGAAAGTTTGCTTTCGAGAACTTTTTTATGTTGTAGGAGCAGAGTTTTCATGTTCCTTTCATTAATTTTAATTTTTTGAATGGCAGCATGTAAAGATGCAACAGCTTCTGGCAGTAAGCTTATTTCATCAGTTGGTGCATCCTGTTGCATTTGAAGTGATTGTGATACTGATAAAGTCTCGCTAGAATGGTATTGGTCAGGTAATTGTTCGTCATCAGTTGCAACAGTCGTGTCTTGGGAATCCGGTTCCTCTGCCGAATTCTGAAGTACAGTTGATCCGCTGGTACTGGAAGGAGTGGCAGCAGCAGCTTGATCGAGATTAGCTTTGCAAGCCTATCACAATTTGCACAAGATTGTTGTTTTGATAATGAAGCAGAGTTCCTTCTGGGAGCAAGTTACTTCAGACCATTTCAAAAATTTTATTTAGGATGTTGACATCGCTGATTTTGTGTCTTCTCGACTTCAGGTGATTTTTCAAAATATCAAGACGAAAATTCTGATAGGAACAATTCATTAGAGGACATCTACTGATGTTGGACTTATAGTTTCTCGCTTTTAACATATTCTTTTTCTATGAGTTGCCTTTTCCACAGTGCTTGTTTAGAATGATTATAGTAGCATAAATTTCGTCTTTTAAAGAGTTGTGGTTGCGTCACACAACGTATCGTTTATGCGTTGTCATTGTTACTTTTCAGAAAATGATGTAATGTAGTTACTTAATGTGGCTATTTTAAGAAACATTTTTACGTGCACTTGCTGAGACAGATCTGAGTTTAACCTAGATTTCTACTCTAAATTTGCAAGATGTAACATTGCCTATCATTATGTCGAAGTATATATATTGCGCCCGATAGTTGATAACAAACCTATATGCCCAAGGAGTCAATGCCACGCAACGTTTTGGATGGACACATTAGTACTTTTGTGAGCTTGTTTGAATTGCGACCTAAGGCAATGAACGTTGTATATTATAACTGCGTTAAATGTAGCTATATGTATAGACTCACTGAAGCAATAATTCTAGCGAATAATCTTTGGAAAATCGTAGGTAAAAATTTTTATGAATACAACAGCATTTATAGCAATTTTGCCAAATCATCCATGCACTTGACATTCCACATTCCACGTCTTTATAACGCAATTAATTATAGACGCTGTCGCCGCTGTATTGCTTTATACTTTACAGCTAGAATACAATATATACGGGCTGGCACAGAATAATTGTGCGAGGAATTATTTACGCAATTTTACTGCAAGCAAGTACTACGATTATTTACACAGTGCGTGAGAAACAAGTCTTGCATACCTACTTTATTTCAGCGTATAAAATAATCGCAGATATGAATTGTTGTTAAAACAGACTACGCAATGTACGGAAACATGAAACCACAGCACTTGAAGTGGGTAATGCGCACAGTGGCAAATTATTTGCCTAAATTGCTGACGGAGCAGCTAGGGGATATTGAGAACAACCTAGTTTTTTAGGCGCAATGGCCTGAGGACAACCTAGTTTTGGAAAACTAGGTTGTTCCCAGTTTTCTTCGGCTAAAAAACTAGGCTATGACGTTGTCGGGTTGCAACCTAATGATGGGTTGACAGACGATAGTATCTCTTGAGACCACCCACAATGAAATTGTGAAACATGAGAAATTGCCTCAAGCTACCAATGTTGTGTACTGTCTGAACATGAAAAGTCTAGACCAATGCGCTTTATTGTAGATAATTAATAGTACGCCTAATAAAAGACCAACTGACAAACATGTTATGTCTCGTGAATTTTTTAATTTCTATTGTATGTTTATGAGCCCAAATACGCTTAACTGCTTGCCTAATTTTTAACAATTTGGAGATTAATTGCCTAAATTCTATATATTCCGAAAATGTGATTTCCAGGCTTAAGAGGGCTTATTTGGAACACTGAAACTAGTTACCAGGAATACACCACGCGGTCAGCTCAAAACTATTTCTAAACGCCTTTAAAAACATATTAAAAGTTCTCTTTTCAATGCAAAACATTCATAGCATTATTTTTAGTTGCTTAATGCCTTATAATAGACAAAAAAATTCGTATTTGTTTGTATAAGACCTCCTTAAACTCGTTAACCGGCAAGTGCATCGCCATTCTCACACATGCAGAAAAAACTACATGTCGTTTTAATTACCCACAACCACCTATGAGGTCGACGACAATTCTCTATCCACTGGATGATGATGATGAGAATTTGGAACTTCATAGAAAGGAATGGAAATCAATAAAGGAATGTTCGAACGACATGAAAGAGATTAAGACGTCACGTTCGACCAAATGTTAGAAAATTTAAAAATATCTGAAGATAATTACTTGCTTGCTATACGATCAGGGCTAACTGCACCAACAATATTTCTAAAGAGAGCCAAATGAATTGAGAATAAATAACTATAATGCTGCATGTCTGGATGCATGGTGAGCAAATATGGACATTCAATTTGTGCTTGATATTTATGCATGTGCTATGTATATTGTATCGTATATTTCCAAAACTCAAAAAGGAATAAGTGAACTTTTGCGAACTGCATGTACTGAAGCTACAGACGCGGCATTGGCATCAGTGTAAAACGCTGCAGACTGGAGACTACGGATAAAATGCCAACATGCCATGATGTAGCCAAAATATCAAAAAAATTCTGGATTAGTATACAAAAATATTACAGCTTTTTTGCAACCACTTAATGCAAAATGCTTGACTGCAAAAGTTGTTTTTGACCTTTGAGTCCAGTTGCTAATTTCATTAATTATGGCAAATTAATGATAATATAGAGTTTTTGTACGAAGAACAGCTAAATTCTAAAATTCAATATACATTGCTGAAAATGATATATCTTTGCCATACAGTTAGCCTTACTTTAACTATAAAGTTTTGTCTTGATACCCTTTATTTCGCTCACATTAAGTGCATATATGTAGCCTGGATAAATTAGGGAAAAAGATGAGTGACAAGTATACAAAAATCACAGAAAATGTTGACACATTTATAGCTTTCTTGTCCAGTAGGTCATACAATTTACAGGTAAGTCTCGTTTAATTTTTAAATTTGACTGCCAAATACAGGAACGCTACAATAAAGTTTTCCACTGCAAATACTTTTATGGTTTCTCTATAGTTGTAGAAAATAGTCACTTCTTAGCGCACATTAGACACGCTTATATACTTTCGCCCTAGCAGAGGTTTAGTGTATGCTGACATAAACAAAAAATCTTTTTAAAACTACGTAACTCAATGAGAATTAGGAGTATAAGATAAAATTTCATAGTTGTGGTTAACCATACGAAAAAGGTAATCTGCAAGATATTGTTTGCAAATATTTCACAATATGAGTAACGGAAATAAATTGAAAACATAACGTTCCATATAATTCTCATGGTGGTAACATGAATGGCTATGTGGGCAGACATATCAGTATCAAAACAAATATTTTTAATTCATTTATTTAAAACCTTTGTCAAATCTGACTGGTGATCCCTACAGAGCTCATTGCTCCACTAACAGGTACCTAAATTTAAGTACAAGCAATACTTACAAGCATAGACAGATTTTCACATTTTTGACTAGGGTGGTGCCAGAAACTTCAGGGGGTTGAGCAGGTGTTTTGTTTTTTTCTGTAGATTTCCCAGTCTTCCTCTAGTGACTCCACCTCTAGATTCTAGTGTAAACACTTTGCCCGGGTTGGGTAAGATGCTTTTGTTTAAACTTCTCAGGAAAAATTTAAAAAATCACGAATTCTAGCTTCCACATGGGTTTGCCATTTCCGGTTGTCTGTTTAATTAAGGTGAAATTAATCTGTATTTGGCAAAAGTGAAAAGTTGCCATTGTATTAAATATTAATTAATGTACTCTTTGAATACGGGTGTATTTATGATGCCACCTGGATACAACTTGAACAGTTGATCATAAACTACTGGAAACTACAATACTATACATGTACATAGTTCAGAAATCAGAAGAGTTGATATCTGTATTGCATAATCAGTCTGATTATAGTCACAGCCAAGTAAAATAGTATATTGTATTTATTACTTTATTAGTGTATTTAGTACTTTGAAAGTTTAGAAAGTCAATCAGATTGTCGATGTCCAGTTCCTTGACCAAGTCATTATTTAAGGTAATACAAAGCAAGTCTGGGAGCCTGGAAGCCATGATTCTTGATCTGATCTTGTTGCAGACTCTAATCATTGCTGAAAAAGCTCTCTCAACTGAGGCTGTGGAAGTTGCCATGGTGTTCTTTAGCGCTATCAGTCTCATAAGGTTTTGGCATCGACGCTCAGAAATAGGAAGCCCTAGCTGGAAATCGTTCTTCGCTCTCACCAGCTCCAACTTGAGAACTGACTGGTTAATTTCTAGGCAGTGAAAATGATCAACAAGATCTAGATAACATTCCTTAGAGGCATCCAGGGCTTCAAAGCTCTTTGCATCAAACCGGATGTTGAACTCTTCGTCGATCTTTCCTTTCATGTAGGAGTTCATCTTGCTGATGCTACTCTCAAGGTTTCTATTTGAATCTGATTGCTGTTCCGTTGTCGACCTCGTTGCAACAATAGCAAAGGAATCTAAGTTGACATCCATAGGTACACCTATTGATTCAAAGAACTTTTTTGTATCTTTCAGAAACTGGTCATCAGTGAGTGCATCCAAGGAAGCACGAGTTCTCATCAGCTCATACTGGACGTCTGTCCAATTAATAGATTCGCTTTGAAATTCTTTCAAAAGGAAGAAAAGCTTAGCCAGATATGCCCTCAGTATGATCAGGCCTATGACAAATTTTGTTGTGATAAATTTGTGGTAAAAACCTGCTGCTTGTTCAACATGCCTTGGATCATGGACTATATCGGTTGCAGATCGTCGATTCTGTGCTACTCTTGCAAGGGTTTCTGAAAAAACCCCAGGTTTGTCTACCAGAAGGTCCACTGCCTCAAACTTGCACCCCCAGCGAATTTCTATTTGTTGATGCAGATATTTGATCTGGCTTCTAGGGTACAATTCTTGATACACAGTCTCGTAAAGTGATCTGACTTTGGGGATGTTAAAGAACGAGTATAGCGAGTTAACCATTGTCATTACGTCTAGAGCCAATGGAGATCCATCCCCAGCATATTTTCCCGACATCACACTTGCACCATCAGCGCCAAGTGAAATTATAACTGCTCCAGAACTTTCAGTTATCAAGTCAATGACTTCTTTAGCAAGGGTCATAATAGATCGTGCACCAAAATCTCCTAGCGGTCTCAGGTCATAGAAGCATTCAACAACCTTTCCAACATAGTAGCGTACAGCTATTGCAAGCTCCTCGCGCTTTGCAGTATTCTTGCTCTCATCAATCAAAACTGAAAAAAGCCCATTTCCACTATTCTTAATTTGGTTGCAGATCGCCGATCTAACACCATCAGCGATGATTTTAATGATTTCATTTATACTAGTCTTACTAGTATAGTCCATAGCCGTGCGACTACTCATGAACTTTTGGTGGAGCTTCCCAAACGTAGGGTTGGTTTCGAGTTGTAGTTTGATAAAGCTGATCCATTTCCCAGGATTCTTAGATTCGTCAGTTTCATCATCACCTCTCATTGTAACCTCATTGGTTGTAAACCAGATGACGTACTTAAATAAACTGCTGAAATTTTCCCGGTTTCGTCTGGCTACCTCATTGTGGTCAGGGTTTATTCGGCTCCTAATGTCTTTCTGTTTACTTGCTTCTATTTTCCTTAAATCCGACCATTTAGCGTAACAATTCTTGTGCATTTCAGAATGTTCATGTAGAGACCTTTATTTGCATCAAGAGCGTTCGCCCAGTTCTTGTAACCTGTCTCAACAAACGTCAAAGGATTCAAAGCACTTGCAGAGGTATTTTGAGGAAATTTTCGACAAGGGTAACAAAATGCCGCATCTTCCGCAACACTATACTCTAACCAGTCGAACCGGTTGTACCATGATGCCTGAAAAGATTTTGTTTTCTTTGGTTTGGGGTCTCGCACAGGAAACCTGTGTAGCCGTGGCTGTCTTGGACTGCAATCATGAGTTTCTGAAGCGATTTTTTGAGTTAAACCTGCATTATTATTCGCTACTTCTACACCTTCACTGTCATTAAGAAGATGTGCCTGATGTGGTGCCGCCGGTGGTGTTGATGTGTAGCCTACAGGTTCAGCAAACTCTGACTCTGAAGCTTCTATTTCTGGCATATGTGAATCTCCAGATTGGGGGTTTGGTAAATTTTGTACAAGCTGAGCAGCACCACTGATTGTAAGTTCAGCACACTCTTGTGATCCCCTAGCACTCTATTTAGTCTCTTGACATTTCTCTGGATCTTTTCTCGTTTTTTTAACCAGGAAAGCTTCCATTGATGGCTGCTTTTTCCGTTTGTTATCGGCCATTTTGAATTAAAATTTTTATTCCATATGTACTAAAGAAGACCAGTAAAATGTCTCTTGGTTTTAAGCTATTTTGTAATACAACTACTTATGTCGACCTATTTTTAATTAATATTTATACTTTTATTCTAAGCATCTGATTGGCTGCTAATTTCAGGAAGCCAGTAAACTGCACGTTTCTGTCGACAAATATATTGAACTCACAAACAAAAATGGTCAAAATAGAAAAAGTTAAAATTTTGTTGTCGCGAATAAAAAATAGTTTGCATGGATTAAGGCGGATTTCCATTCAGTGCAAAATGTCACGTGATCGACTTTTAGTGAGCGCTTTCTTTTGAATTACAAACAGTAAAGCGGAACACATCTCATTAGCTGTGGTTGACTTCACACATTTCAAAAGAAAGCGCTTGCTAAAAATCGATCGCGCGACATTTTGCACTGAATGGAAATCTGCCTTTAGTGTTGAAATTGTTTTTTACAAATCACGCCGGTCGATTCTCAAAAACTTAGTTTCAGCATCATCATCGATAGAAGCTCTCAAAACATCGGAAAATGAGCTTTTTATCATCGGCTATAAACTTGACGTTGACGTTTTTAGTCGTTCAGAATATCGGGTTTGAAATAACGTTTACACGCTTATAGCCGCTAACAGCCGCCTGTATTTTTTCACATAAAAACCGCAAAGCAAATTTATATACAAATAAAAATATTTTAAAAAAGCATTTTGTACTCTTTCCAGTAAAAGGCTAGGGAGAAAATTAAACGAAAATAGTCTTTGTTGCGTTCAATTGTCAGTTTTGTGCCAAACCAACCGCTAAAAATAGCACATGTAAAGATGTAAACAAAAGGCATATTACTGTAAACCATATTTCAAATTTAACACGATATTAAACAAAATAAGATGTGATTTACAGACCAAAGTAAAAGAAAAGTAGATCACTATAACTTACCACAATGTCAATAATCTGTATCGTATTGCCTTTAGTTTGAAAAGTAATTACAATTTGGTTACAGAACATAGCTTACAGTTCTAGTAAGGACATATTAAATTTACCTCCGCTAGACGGTAACGTTATGACGTATAGTTATGTATGTATAAGTACTCGCGAAATAAAGCTTAAATCTACTTGAGTTTATTTTTGGGAGCGAGAAATAACTAGTTTTAGAGCGTTGCTGTCTTTTCTTTTTGAGTGTCCTACTTGTATATTGACCAATGCTGTCAATACACGTCCGAGTCGATTCTTGGTATATCGAAGATTAGGGGGGTTAAAAATTCTTTTTGAGGGGGTTAAAATTTTGTTTGGGGGGTTATAACGAATATTGGGGGGGGGGGTAGCACCCCCCCAGAAAATCCGTCTATGTTTACAAGATCGTGGTTATTCGTTGTCCTGAGCAATTACACAATTTACTGACTTATTTAATCCTATATTTTAACATTCTTATAGAGGGTGTTTTCTCTTCGCAGTCTGCATTACGCAGTTCGCATTGCCATCACAGTTTGCATTTTAAACTATGTATGTGAGTATGGGTTATTGTTTGAGGTTACAAGTCACGAATTTACCACCTTAAATCAAATAACGAATTTTGGACAGCCTTGTGTGCCCAAGTGCTTGTATCATAAAATAAACGCGACATGCCCACGTGTGTTACGTGCCTTTTAATGCTACACATGAAGGGGTGCTAGAGCAGATTTGGAATTTAATAGCCCTATTTCTTTTACAAAATAAAATGTGCTATTCACATTGTGTACAATACATGATATTATTAATGTTCTCCACACTGCATAGTGCATTGTAGCACCAATTATCAGTTTAAAAATTCATATTAAATTCAGTTTAATCTTCAACCTCATCACCATCTTCGTCATCGGAACTTTCTAGAATTAAAACTATATCATCGTCTGGCTGCTCATTTTCTACATCCTCACCCTCGTTCAGTTCAACAAGCTCAGTTTCTAATGTTTCTGTGATAGTATGGATGCTCACAAATTTACATTCATCATCTGGAATTGACGATCGTCTTTCGAGTGGAAGACGGTCTCCAAATATTGAACCAATAGCATACAACTTGTTTTCCGCCTCACGTTTTCTCTTTTCAAGTATGCAATTAATTCAAGTAACATAAACTAACGTGTCGTCACTGTGTTCAGTGATCCATTTTTCAAATCTTGCCCTTTCGGTCACATGGTGATTAACTAGTCTCACCATTTTAACATCTAAATAACTTATTTCTTCTTTGCACCTCTCGATGAAATTGTGCAGATCTATGATGTTTCTTCTAACAGAATAGGGCACTTGATCTTTATTGGAAATATTCCTGCCGAATTCCTTAAACACCTCAGACTCTGGATCTTTTACTGTATCAAAATCCAGCTCTTCGTGTAATCCATTTACTCGGTCTTTCCAGACACCAAGGGAAGCGTTGTACTTTTCAACAGCAACTTTTAAAAAGTTAGTTCTTTGGGTTATCTGTTTAGACAATTTTGTTGCGATTGCTTGGCCATCTATAGAGTACAATGAAATTGCACAATGAAAATGAATGAGTTGAAAACAAAATAATGAATGATCACTATGTGAAGATTTATAAAAGTCATCGTTTGTTAAAGAGTGGAAATTTCGAATTCCACCTGACAAAATAATTTTAACTAATCGAAGAGTAGGAGTCGAACCTATGTTAGCCTGAAACCTTTCAAGAGCTTTTTAGTGTATAGAGTCAGAGGAAATCAGACACAATTTATAGCACTTTACTACATGTAGGATCCGTCTAAAGGGCTACAGCATTTCTATGTGGTCTATAATCTAGGAAGATTCTTCCTGAAAACGTCAAAACGTCTGGTTAACCGAAGATATTTTAGATTGCAGAAAAAATCCATTACACAGATTACACAACAGTACAATACATCACAACTAAAACGTCAAGCAAGTCAAAATTTACACAATCTTTAGTGACAAAATAATCACAGTATGCACATGTACGTACCAGCATACTTTTGCTTCAGCGATAATAAGAAAATCCATTCAACAACCATGGCATATATTTTCCACATTGCGCGATTGCGAGTATCCTGAATGACACACAACACAGCCGAATTAAACTTTTCCTCGCCGACATTCCATCTTTGCTTCACCTTATGGACTCTCTCAGTTTTTGCAATGACCTTTAACATTCTAAAATTGACAATAAAATGGTATAATTAGACAAAGACTGTTTACAATTGCATTATTTTTCATATTTGTGAAAAAAATACTGTAAAAATAAAGTGGTTGTCTTGGATACATTTTATTTGACAACATTTTGCTGGCTCAAACAACAAAAAATCTGTTATTAAATTGGTTCTTTTTTTTAACAAAAATTCTTTACAGTGCATGTGTTACATTTGAATAACAATTGGAAAAAGTAAATAAATTTAGCTGTTGCAGAAACTCACCAGTTATTCATAATACTTACCCTTTTCTTTTTCTAATTAGATCAGTTATAGCGTCATAGTTTTCTACCTCCGCTGCAGCAATGCTGTGTCTAAATGCAAGCAAAATAATCAGTTAGGTGCAATTGACCGTAACAAAAAAGATGGCGGATGTACAAGTTTTCAGAATGAAATGCGGTCGGTAATCGTTTTAAAAAAGCAAATTGACATATGTTAAAAGACAAGCATAAAGTTATTTTCTTTGTGTTGGCATCTTTTTTAGTCGTTTTTAGTTGATGTTTGAAGCATGCCAATGCAATCTGGTAAAATGTAGATGCTGCCATCTTTTTCGTTATGGTAAATTCAACCACCGTTTTGAACAATGATGCGCAAAATGTCATTCTTACGTTATTTTCTGCAGACAGAACAAATTCTACACGTATTTGGCGTCCCAAGATAGAGGCTTCATTTTCTTTTCTACAGTATAGGATGTGGAAATCAACGAATAATATCAATTAGTGGTCATGCTTCTACTAGTTATGATCATGCTTCATGAAACTTATTATTTATATTAAAGATATATAATACAAAATAGCTTGGCATCACAATGATAATATACTTTCTTACTTTCTCGTGCAAACAGCAATATTTGCTTTTCTTTAATCCACAGTTCCACCAAGTCAGAATCGTATGAAACTGCTCTATCTTCCACTGGGATTGATTCAATCACTTCCTTTTTGTTTGACGTAAATTTGTGCAAATTAAAGCCTCCACATCTGCACATCTCTTTTGTCTGGCATATCAAACTTACTGCTTCTTCGATTGTTGGAACAGATTTCAGGCCATTGTCTATGTAAAAATCTTTACGAAGAAAGTTAGCTGGTTCCACGCACGGTCTTCGTTATCGTTCGCTGTGCGTTTTAGTGCAAAATTTGCACATGTGGGAGACGAGACCGCACCGAAGAGATGCGTCGTCATTCTATATACTACAGGTGCTTGTGAGAGATGGCCGTCCTTCCAACACAGAAATCGTAACAGATCGCGATGTTGCTCAGTTACCTGCACTGGGCTCCCTCCTGAACCTGCAGAGTACACCAACCAAATTATTCGTCAGGTCGGGACCTTGCAACAAGCTCTGATTTAGGGATTGGCCTTCGAACTCCACCGAACAGTCGAAGATCACTCGTATTTTTCCCGGTTTTTTGGGATGGTATACTCTGTGGTGGGGAATGAACTGTACCTTCTTGCCGCTTTCTGTTTCTGTTGGGTTGACTTGTTCAGCATATCCTTTCACAATCATGTCATTCATAAACTTAACATAATCCTCTTTGTATTGTTCATTCCTTAGAAACCTTTTTTTCAACTGGAAAAGACGTCGCAAAGCTAACTCACGATTATTGGGCAACTCGGGATCTTGTTCTTTCAAGGGCAGTGGCATTTCGTAGTGTCCATTATTACAATATCCAATACCATCTTCTACAATTTTCATAAATCTTCTTGTGAAAGTCCCCGTTTCAACATTCTGTTATGAAAAATCCGCTTCAAACATTTTCTTGACGGCAGCAGGGTTTATAACTTCCTTGCTTCAGCTTTTGACAACGAAGGCATGATTTGCGTTCTTTGATGTAGAAATTTCTCTGGTAACAATCCTGTTGTTATGTTCCAAGCTCTTCGCTGTCCTCTTGTTCTGATGGTTCATGAACTGGGCCAACTATCCCCCATCCCAGAAGTGTCCTAATGGCATAGGGGTCATCTCCCTTACCCGGAATCACTTCTCGAGGCTTAAGTGCTCTTGGACAATAGCATCTGATCAGAATTCCAACATCCATACTGAGTTGATAAGGATGGATCTTGTTAGTTATTTAGGGCCATCTTTCAGTGGTTTCTGGCGTAGGGATTTGGTTCCGTTTAAAGGGGATCTTTTCTTTCAAATGTGCCTTTGGAAGCGGTATATCAACTTTCTCATTGATGCGTTTTAGGACGAGACCATCAACTCTGTGTTGGGATTTCTTCCTTGCCAAGCATTGTGGACAGGTTCAGCTTCACATTAACTCCCGTAATTCCAAGATCTGCAAGAACTTTCTCAGCAACGAAGGTGGTATCACTAGCATTGTCGAGGAGGGCGTACGCAATAATTTCAAGATCTGGATTGTCCTTGTGATGCAAAAGGACTGGTAGGATCATACAATTGGTGACATCTTCATGACCCTCTGAGGAATGTGAAACACTAGCACAGGCATTTGCATCCTTTTCCTCATCGTTGGTTTTCTTCTGTTTGCCTTTCTTTTGAAGGATAATGTAACGATGTAGGGTGCGATTTCTTGCACTCTTTGCATGTCAGTTTACGCTTACAATTCTTTGATAAGTGTCCACGTCCAAGGCAGCTGTAGCACAATCCTTGAGTCTTAACTAGTTCCTTTCTTTTATTTATGTCCATTATTTAAAACTTGGGACAGCCATTACGATGATGTTCCTCGGAACAACAAGGGCAGATTTTCCTTTGTTTGCTTTTTGTCTCCACATTTTCATTCTCTTCCTTGCTTTTGGTGGAAAGACTATTACCATCAGCAAATCGTTTCTTTGGCAACTTTATTCTACCTGTATCATCTTTCTTACTATTCAGCCTACGTTTGTCTTTAAGTGCACACGATGAGAAGACAGGGTCAGTTGCAAGTTCTGCTTCCTCCTTCACGAACAAGGCAAGATCATGGAATTGAACTAACACTCCCTTTCTTTTCCTAAGTTCAAAGGCATTGCGACACCACTTTATACCAGAATAAGACGGAAGCTTCGCACTAACTAGTTTCAAAGTTTTAGTTGAGTTTAGATCATCCATGAATTTCATTGTTTTCATAGCTTCTTCACACCGTAACATAAAATCAGACAGTTCTTGTAGCCCCTTACCGTCACCTTCGTTCACTGGTGCCCAGGCTTTCAATTTCGCTTTATAAGCTTGAGATACAAGATATGGATCCCCGAAGCGCTCTGAGAGCAGCTTCTTTGTCTTCTGATAACCATTCTCGAAGTTTGATGTTACAAACGCTTTAATAATTTCATTTGGCTTTCCTGTAGTGTACTTGTTTAGAAAATACAATCTCTCGGTATCTTCCTTAACTCTGTTCTCAATAATAACTTCAAAGGCTCGGATGAAGACAGGATAATCAAAGGAGTTCGCATTGAAAATTGGTGGTTCTTGTACTGGCAAAGTTTGCCCACGATGTTGTTCTGCGATCATAGAACTTAACTCGGTTTGCTTGCTTTGAAGCTTCATCATTTCTTGTAAGGCAGTGTCACCAAGATGAGAACCGATTAATGGTAAGGTTGCGGCTGGTTGATCCACTACGTTGTTAGTATTTGCGCACGTTCCAGACTTTGAATCACAATGCTCAACACTTACGTCGTTCTGGGGTGTCACATTCATGACAAAGGGTGGAATGACTGGGTTTAATTGATCTTTCTTGTCGTGCTTAACCTCTGTACTTGTACTTGGCATTTGCTTACAGTTCTAACTGAATAACAGGTCATCAGAAACTACTTTGTCCATACTCTTATATGGATCATTATAAAAAGGTAACAGTGGCGGATCTAGCGTAAGTCAAAATAAATTACCACAGCTCATTCTACGATATATTTACATTTTAAAATACCTTCAAACCAACTTCATTGGTTAGGTTTTATTCTTTTGAAATTCATAACCTATGACATTGTTATAAAGTTATTTTGAATTTAAAATTGAGCTGCTATAATTTATTTTGACTTACCCTGGATATGCCACTGAAAGGTAACACCCTCATTTTCTTCAATTTTTAACATTGCCTGCTTCTTAGCATTTGCCAATTCTATTTGCTTCATTATTTGAAGCCGTTTAAGTTCAACCTCCTGATCAAGAAACTTCATTTCTACTTCAAGTTTGGCTGCAGTCGCTGCTGCCTTAACTTGTCTTGAATGGGCTAAGGAACTTGACAACTTTGACCTTACACTTCACCTTATGCTGGTGGGTTTATTGTATAGTTCCCTCTCCAAATCATGAATACGTTCAAATACCTTAAGTCTACATTGTTCGTACTCTATTTCTAGCCTCGAACCATTGATAAGAGTGAGTTCTATCTTCTGTGGAGGACAACAGGAAGTCATACTTGCCATGCACCTCTACAAAACTTTCCATTCTATGATCTAGTTCATCCTTGGCTTGCCCAAGCTCTTCAATATTAGCACCATTATTAAGCAAACCCTTTATTTTCTTAATATAAAACAGTAATTTTGCATGTGTCGCAGATCTGTTGCATTTCAACAGCTCAATTTGGTATTCCAATCCCTTCTCTGTCAGTTTTCTTTGTCGTTTTGGACATGCTTGATCGTTATCAATAGCTAACGCAGTTAAGCCTAAGCTCAAACTACTCTTACTTTTATTCATTTTGAATCTTCTCTCCAGTTCCTTTATATTGATACTACATGAAGTATTTCCCCTCATGCATATTTGTATATTATATGAATTATACAATCATTAAAATACAAGACTTCAAACCACAAATTTCAACTGTTTATCATAAATAATCCCCTTCAGAGACCACGATGGAGATATTTTATTGTAACGGCAAATATGATAGCCGAAATTGCGTAGTAGGATAGCAAGACAAATCAACATACGACGAAGCAAGCCAAGCTGTTGTACTAAACAATTTACCTAAACTATAGAAAAGAAATACAAAGAAATACACTTAAAATAATACCTAGACGAAATTAAGGACAATCACAAAACATTACTTACATATCTAACCCAATTTAGTGGCTCTTTATGTACTATTTACTTGATAATAACCACGCGTGTTCGACTAATTTCTAACTTCTCTGTTACTCGTGCTCAATTACGCATTCTACGCATGCTCCGACAGTTGGTATAAATCATGAATAATTATGCATGCAGCTACAGAAACTATTTAAAATAGAATGATGTTTGACTCAGTTTTAAGGGTGTCTAAAATATAATAACGAACGGCGATAAAAGCTATACCAGCAATTGTTTTGTATTTACTATTTTCACTAAATCCCACCATGTTACGCGCCCATTGTTTGGGGTACCAAATTCCGTCAAACAAAACAAAATGTCATCGCTTTGGAGCTGTAAAAGGGCCAATACTTAAAAAAGAGGAGAGTTAAAAGACCTTTTATAGCTCCAAATCGACATTTTGTTTTTATTTTGGTGGGATCCGATGTCCAAAACAATACTCGCACACAGCATTATGGGATTTCTTGAAAATAGTAAAATACAACATGTATCATTGCTTTAAACAGCTTTTAACATTTACAGTACATCTTTAGTTAGTGAGTATGAACCATTTTAAATCAGAAAATATTTCTTGTAACTGAGGCATTGCATTCTCCATTAGCTTCTTAGATTTGTCCATTTTTAACAGCAGGGATGGCCCTATTACAAGAGATATGTCAATATGTTTAAAAATCGTTCTTCAGATATTGCAAATACTTGTACCTACCAAATTGGTTGAGGCGATGCCTTGCATAATGTAGTAGACGGCCAGCCATGCTTACCAAATTTGCTTAGAAAAAAGTTTGATGGCATTTTCGTAGTACACACACTAGGAGGAACTAAACGAAAAGGTATCACAGTAGCTATAAATTAAATTTCATCGTACCTGTATATTCATGACTATACTGTGTTTATATCAATGCAAGTTTTTTGTAGTTGTTCAATTATATCCGTTGATCTGATTCTTGTAGTAAGACCATCATATGTGAAGTTTGAAGCAGAGCTTAAAGATGTACTTGGGCACATGGTTTGCAAGAAACAAGATTCCACTATAGTGGTTGATGATCTGGTGGGTAAGATTTCTGGCAAATTTCCTGGAGTGAAAGGCTTTGAACGTGGAAACATTTTAAAAACTATTTCATTGCTGTATGGGAAAAAGGTGGAGTACATGGGGAAGAAAAAAAGGTGAAATTCTCTCAACAGATTTGAGAATCTTTATCAAATGAATCATATACGGCATATGCCTTCACAGTGTTAGTGTTAGCTACCAGGAGATCAGTCATGTAAAGTTTGTATTTATAAAGAAAACCTGTCATCAGAGTGATCACTCTGTCACTGAGATCTTTTTTTTTTTTGGTGAAACTAAATTTTTGATTTTTTTAGATGCTACCATAAAGGAATTAATTTTACTATTGAAGCAGAGGCAGAAGTTTCAGGTATATGTAAAACAATGTATATGACTATAAGTATACAACATTTGCATTGTGAGTGTAATTATTGTTGCAAAATATGTATTGACATTAGCAACAATCAGGCAGATAACTGTGGTAGCTTGTTACTTCTATTTTGTTAAGCTTGTTCATATTTTGTAAATGCTTAATATGCTATGTATAAATAGGTTCTGATAGACTCTGGCAGGAGTCAGGTCAAATAAGGCAGGCTGCTACCAGGGTCAGAATACTGGACAGATATAGTACTTAAGGTATATACTGTATCACAATAGGCCACATTGTAGATTTATTGGTTAACCACATATTAGCAATTAACCAGTCATGCTGCATGTCTCCCCTTGACAAGTAAAACTTTCCAACTTAAGGCTTATTTAAATGGTAATGTAGGATGCACAAGGGTGAAATGCAGCTTAATTAGTTATTGTATGGTATAAAAAAGAAATATCAAATACTTTGAATTGCTAGTGTTCTATTCCAACAGAAGTAGAGTGACTTGTTCATTAATTTAAAAAGTTTATAGTAGAAAATGTATTTAGTGACAAAGTAGCATTAGTTTAGTGAATATATAATCTGAAACTTGCAACGTTCAATGTTCAATATATAAATGTCCCATTTTCAATCAGTTTTTTAACAAGATAATCAATTCATATTAATATTCAATATGACAAGTTGCTACCACTTATCTCATAGTAGACTGGATATAGTGCATCCTTTTGGTGAGTAACAGGGTTGGTAGGTCCTGCGCATGCTTGGAGCCAAATGGCTATGCAAAAAGAGGCCAAAATCTACCAAAAGAGGCCAAACTACAATTTTTCTAACGCGGCCAAATAAACGCTAAAAAGCCCAAATTTAACGCAAACTCATTACTAATAGTTTTGGGTATTGACACTGTTCAGCTTTTCTTTTACAACCAGTGCGATGTCTGGTGTACTGCGTAGCACAACTAATTTATTCCATGAATACTAAATAATCCTCATATACTAAAAGTCATCATGAATACTAAATGCCTTTAAAATCACAATTAGTATCCCTACATTATTATGACGATTAAACATATAAAATCAAACTAAGATCGAAACATTTTCCAAGCATTACTTTGAAATAGAAAGAGGCCAAAAAGTAGCCAAAAAGCCAAACTTTTTTTTTGAGGCCAAGCAAGAAAAAAAGAAGCCAAAATCGAGTTATTTGGCCTCTAATAGGCCAAACTACCAACCCTGGTGAGTAAGCCAAGTGGTATTAACAATGGGCCATAAATATTGTTTCTCAATGTTATAAAAATTTTTTCGAGATATTATTGTAAAACCACAAAAGTGTTTCCCCTGAAGAGTATGGCTGCAGATACCATAAAATTCCTCGTAGGCATTTTATTGATCAGTCATTGTGAATTTCATTTTGAGTCGTGTCCATTTAAACAAGAGTATGACACTGAGATCACGTAAAGTGCTCTCTCAAACACAAGGTACTTCTTAGCATGCACCAATTTCTTGGCCATATTAGTTTCACTGGTGGCATCTGAGTCATCTGATTCAGATTCATCAACCTCAGTTGAATCAGTTTCATAACTATCGTCATCATCATCATCATCATCATCATCAGCTTCTGTTGATGATAGAGATTCTTGTGGTTCAATTTCCAATCTGCATGTTTCTCAGTGTTTTCTTTTAACTCCACTAAAGCACTTGCATCTATACGAGTGTCTACTGTTGTGTCTTGTTTTACACTCATAATTGCTTTCATTGAATTGAACACACTTTTCTTCATATTTGATTTCACAAGTTTGAACAGCAACAGAAACATAGCATTTAACTGTTGTGTTACGCTGTATTGCTACATTATGTTTTACTATTGGAATGTGATCTAGGTTTGATGTGCTTTTTGTATTGTGTATGGTTGGGCAGGGTGGCGTGGGACATTGTTCAAAGTTATTGGTGTTTAATGCAGTGCAATTGGTCATTGTAAGAGTTTTGTTCTCTACACTAGTTGAATTTTGACTTGGTTCATTTTCCTTTTCGAGTAATTATTGTAATATCTAATAATGAAGCAATTAATTACATTAAAATGAATGTAGACAGTCAGGCAGTGCTCAGAGTTGTTTTTTTGTTGTTGTGGATATAAACTTTTTCATCTTTTGAAAAATGATCAGAACAAATGTACGAATAAGACAAAGATCGTGGGTTTACTCGTAGTATTTTACTCTGCCATATTTTTTGCTTTGTTTTGTCTGTTGGGATTCTCTGAAAACTAACAGAACCATCACAGAGTTGACTTGCATTCTTACATCCCGGAACCATGCAGTGAGGCATTTTTAACAAAATAATGAATCATTTATGAAGAAAAGTTTAACTCATTGCTATAGGAGATGTAGTGCTTTTGTTTTGATTCAGGTTCTCACGCTGTGAGGCTTTAACGCATTGACGTTACAACAGCCTAATGGGGGTGTTTGCTGTCCAATTCTATGCCGACGAAGATCTTTCAAAATGGCATTTGAAATTCACGAATATAACACATTTGTGCAATTCAAATTTTAGACAAACTATTTACATGTGACCGTTCCAACTTGGCAGGTAAGTTAGTTACAATATTATGTTCAATACAACTCGATTTTGCTCCAGGGGTGGAGTTTAAATCATATTTAACAAACATTAAAGTTATGGTTTTTGTCCTGTGGTAACTAGTATGATAATAAAAAGAGAAAACTCTGGCAAAAGCTCGTGTCACAGGCTTGTTTTATGTGTAACATAGAGAAAAGAAATGTTATTCAGACAAAGTTAACTGCAAGTAGTGAAGAGCCAGTTAGAAAGAAAAGAACATTTCTTTCAGAAAAGTCTATTACAGCCAGGCAAAAGAATCCAACTAGCTTAGATGAAAGCTCACTTGGCAAGGCAACAGGTAGAAAAAGAAGATTAAAACTGTTTGAAGCTGCATGTCAGATTCATGGAGGCAGCACTGAGTCTTCTGTACCAGGGCAAGTTAGTTTATGTGCAACAACTGTACAAAAGTGCCTTACAATAAACTTATACTTTTGTTAGTTTATGTGCAACAACTGTACAAAAGTGCCTTACAATGAACTTATACCTTTTACAAAGGCCATTGATATTGGAGAGCTATACAATGTACGAGGAACACTTTGTAAGGGTTTGAATGACGAAGAGAAAGTTTCTGGGGTATACCATAATATCAAACAGATGTTGCCTTGTCTTGCCAGATATTACATGATGAATGAAAGAAAGTATGAGCTGCTCTGGTTTAATGGTCAACCTTTTATTTTCTATATTTCCATTGGTGGTGCTCACTTTCGCAAGGAAGACAGTGCCTGTTCTTGGCTAGTGAGCTTCCCTGATATTGGTAGAGCGATTCTTAGTGGCAATGAGAATTTCTTGTTGTTTTGAGCTAACTGCAAAGAAGACTGTGTTCCTATGCATAGATTTATTGGCAGCTTGTGAAAGATATTCATGAGTTGGAAAATACCACATATCGTGACCACTATAAGGGCAAATCAGCCAACTGCCAAACGACATGAAGATGTTGGCTTGTCTAGGCTGTGAACTGTCGAATGCTACTGGTTACTTTTCTACATTTGTGAATCTTAGTACACACAGTATGAGTGCTCTAGATGGCTCTTTTGGTTCATCTGGAAAAGAAAAATGGGCACCCTGGAAGTATGAGGATAGGGTGCCGGTTGCTAAAAAGGTGAGCATTTAAAACTTCGCTGACTAAAAAAATGTCTGCTGCCACGTTAAGGTCTAAGGTGACTTCTTTTATTGCCAAAAATAACAGCCGTCAAGAGTTTATGCCAGTCATTGGCAGGCTTATTGATCTGGCACATGTTGACCCACTTCATATTAAAAACAATGTCTGTGCCCACACTCACCAACTGTTGTTGCATAAAGTCGTTGCTATGTCAAGACTTGGTGATGCAACCAAAACTTTTTCTTGTTCCCACAAACTCGCCATTCAAGAGGTATATCCTCAATCTGTGCGACTGTCATTTGACCAGGTTAGCCAGCAAGCTAACGCGATGGTTTGATGAGACAAATGCTAGCGGTAAGGAGGTCTGACTACAGCTTCACTGGCAAGGACTCTCGGCTATTTCCTTAAGTTATCATGTAGACAAACAGTAAACAGTAGCCAAGGTAGAGAGCATATTCTAAACTGTGACTCTATAAATACTGCTGATGAAAATACATCTGAACAGCAAACATCAGGCAATTACACAGCAATGTAATGCCTGATACTAAAACACAGGAGTCTCAAGCTATGAAAACTTGACAACCGAACATGCTGAATTGAAAAGAAAATATGATGAGTTATCACTGAAATATGAACAGTGTGTACTCAGAAAGGAGCATGTACTTGCAAGTTGTAGGATCTAGCCCAAAAGATGTAGGGTGCAATTGCCTGTGTGCAGGCATGAACTAGACGTGAGAAGACATATTTTGTATTTTATTTTGTTTGGTATACGAAGGACAAAAGTCAGGTACTTGCATGTTTTTGTCCTATTTTTATGTATTTGTAGTGTAATTTAACGTAAAGAAATTGTAGATTATTATCTATTTGTATTGTTTCTGTAGAAACCACCGTTACATAGTTAATAAAAAAAGGCATTTACGAGCTGCGTTATTTGGTAAATATTGTGGCGATTGATTCGATATACGATGCGTTTCACTTAGTCCTGTCGAGAATCCTACAAAGTTTCTGACTTCTTCGTAAGTTATTGCTATTGTGTGATTACTTGTGTCTGTTTGTTGTCGAATAAAATGTGGATTTGAAGCAAGGTTTGGTTATAATTCGCATGTTTGTGAATGCATATAGAGTTTTGCATTGTGATAGAAAGGGATATTGTTGGATTGTATGGGGTCTAAAAGGGATAAAGATGGACTGTTGAATATGGATGCAGTAAGAGAAGATGGAGAAAAGTGTTTCAGCTCAATATACAGCTGAATGGCTTAACAATGTTGAAAGACACTCAAGGGCTTATTCTGATACCCAAGATATTAACAAAACTCAAGCAGCTAAAGTTCCCAGGTCAGCCCCAGCATTAAGTGTCAAGTCAAAGCAAAGTGATGCAAGTATCAATAGAAGCAAGCTGGAGTTAGAGTTAAGATGACTGAAAGAACGACAAAAATTAGAGAGAGAAGCCCAATCTTTAGAACTGGAAATGCAAAGGCGAGAACTAGAACTAGAAAAGAATGAACGACTTGCTGAAATTGCGGAAAGAAAGGAAATGCAAGAAATGGAAGCTAGGTTAGCGCATGCCGAGCTTATAGAGCAATATGAAGTTGATAGTGATGATCAAATCTCCGAGGGCGGTGACAGAGAACTGAATATAACTGGTTTTGATTATAATATAAGTGGTCCTAATGACGATGTACAGGAACCACGAGAAGCGGAACGACGAGACGTAGAGCAACGAGACGCGGAACGACGAGACGCGGAGCGAAGAGACGTAGAGCAACGAGACGCGGAACGACGAGACGCGGAGCGAAGAGAAGTAGAGCAACAAGACGCGGAGCGAAGAGAAGCGGAATGACGAGACGCGGAGCGAAGAGAAGCAGAGCGACGAGACGCGGAACAACAAGATGCGGAGCGACGAGAAGCGGAGCGACGAGGGACACAGTGTATAGAATTGCAACAAAGGAACGAACTGTCGATGCAAGATGGAGCGAGACCACTTACAGCTCAACAACCGCATGTGCCACATGGGGCACACGTCAACACATTTATGAATTTTCAAACGCCCACAACACAAATATACCAGCAAAGTTATACAGAAGATCAAAGATCACTTCCCCCTGAATTTGTTCCAATGATGTATCGAGATACAGGTGCTGAAAGTACTGTGCTGCAAGGCAGAGCGGTCTATTACCACAACCCTCAGTTTTATCAACCAGCTCATGATAGGCAACAGATTTTTGAACAGCAACAAGAAGCTATGAAATTGATGGCAACAACAATAGGATCGACAATAAGTAAAGGCTTTGTGATGCCGAAAAAGGAATACATGACTTTCGATGGGAATCCATTTGACTATCCCAGTTTCATAACCAATTTCAGTACTAATGTGGAAGACGTTGAAAGCGACCCTAACGTTAGACGCAATTATTTAATCCAGCTCTGCACGAGAAAGGCTAAAGAAGTCATCAGTGGATCTGTGATGTTGCCGCCAGAGGAAGGGTACCGAAAGGCACAGTCCATTTTGCACGAGATGTTCGGGCAGTCCCACATTGTAGCGGCATCTCATATTGATCGAGTTACAAAGGGTCCTATAATACGAGAGAACGAGAATGAGAAGCTTACGCAGTTGGCGAGAGATATGTAGAACTGTGGCATGAGCTTGAATAAATTGGGCCACCAGTCAGATATCAACTCGAGACATAACATCAGCGCCATTGTTCTACGTCTGCCAAAATACCTCCGTTCAGAATGGGCCAAAGAAGCGAATAATCAGAGATCATAACAAAGAGCCAGATTTTGCGGCGCTTACGAAGTTTGTTGTTAACAAGGCTAAATTAGTGAATACTGAGTATGGTCGACTGGTCAATGTTAAGAGTGACTGGGATAGAAACAAACCTAAATCGTATAGCAAACCAACAAGAAATGTTTCAGCTTATCAGGTATCTAATCGTCCTGCTAAGGAAGAACGGAAGGAAAAACGAAATCTAGTAATGAAGTCGAGGTGCATTTTCTGCAGTAAGGATGGCCATTCGCTGGGTAGATGCTTTATGTTCCAGGAAAAATCATACGCTGAAAGAAAAAGATTTATCTCGGAAAAAGGACTATGCAATCTCTGTCTCTCGAAGGGGCACTTTGCCAGCAAGTGTCAGAGGGGTCGTAAATGTTTCGTTGTTGGATGCGGTAGAGGGCATCATCCATTACTTCATTCTTCCGAATTGAAGCAAAACAAGCTAGACGGGGATTCCACGAAAGCCAATGAAGTTAAAGATCAAGAAGCACAAGCCGAAGCCAAAGGTCCGAATGCACAAACTGGACACTGTGGTGCTACCGATACAATGAAACGACAAGTATGTTTGAGAGTTATTCCCGTGAAAGTGTTTAGTAGAGACAGCTCCAGGGAAAAAATCACCTATGCTACTTGCGACGAGGGTTCGAATGCAACACTGGTGAAAGAAAGTTTGATGAACGAGCTGGGTTTGGAAGGTCAACCTATTGATTTCAAACTAACAACCATGAATAACGTTTCGAAAGAGTCAGGGAAATCTCAGTTTTTTTCTGTTGCGAGAAGTTGCATACCAACCAAAGAAGATATCAACAAATGGAGTCATCTGAGCGATGTGCATATTCCAGAACTGAAGAATCCAGAAGTGACTCTTCTTATTGGCACAGACGTTCCTGAAGCCCATTGGAAATTAGAAGAACGTCGCGGACGTAAAAAGGAGCCTTACGCTATACGAACACCGCTCGGGTGGTCAGTTGCAGGACCCATGGAAACAACATCGGGAGACAAAGTCAGTTCATTTTTTATTCGTGGTAAAGATGAATTCCTCGGACAGACAGTGGAAAAAATGTTTGAAATGGATTTCAGTGAGAAAACGTACGGGTAGAATTTTAGTATGTCTTTAGAGGACAAGAAAGCACTGTCGGTTATGGAGGAGTCCCTCAAAGTCGTTGATGGTCATTATCAGTTAGATTTACCCTTTTGTGATGAACCCGCCTTGCCCAACAACAGAGCTGTAGCCGAAAGAAGATTGCATTCGCTCGGGGTACGTTTCAGGAGAGATCCAGATCTTTACGAGAAGTAGAAGAAGGGAATCAACAACAATGTGGAGAAGGGTTATGCCTCCAAGGTCCATGAAATGGCGAACAAGGACGTTCAGGCGAGAGAAGGACACACGTGGTACCTTCCCCATCACCCAGTACTTCATCCCCAGAAACCGCAGAAACCAAGGATTGTATTTGATTGCGCTGCTAAATACGAAGATGTGTCCCTGAAGGATCAACTACTCCAAGGTCCGGACATGACAAACACACTCGTTCGCGTCTTATCCAGGTTCCGTCAAGAACCGACTGCCTTCATGGCAGACATAGAAGCGATGTTTTGCCAGGTGAAGGTGTCTCCAATGCATCGTGACGTTCTCAAGTTTCTGTGGTGGAAAGATGATGATTATAATCAACCGGCGGAAGAGTATCGTATGTCAGTTCATCCATTTGGAGCGAAATCATCACCAAGTTGCGCTGGGTTCTGTTTGCGGAAGACAGCTGATGAATATGAGAGTGAGTTTGATTCATTATCCCATATGTGTGATGAAAGCGGGTTTCTGATTGGTTCTCAGCAGGTAAGTTTTTTTCGAACTAACCTGCTTTTTTGCCCGAACTTACCTGCCCTGGGCCAATCAAATTTGCTCATGTAAAACGTTGTTTATGCAAGCAAAACACAAAAGCTTGACCTGCAAGGGTGCGAAGACAACATGAAGCGTTTTGAAAATATATCCGATGAGCAGTTAAAAAAAAAGCAGGAAAGCCTCCAAAATAGAAATACGATTGAAAGCGAAAAAAAGGCAGAGCGACTATTTAAAGAATATCTGAAGGAAATGGGCGAGGAAGAACTAAATTTTTACGAATTTAGCGAATCAAAACTTGATAAACATCTAGCCAAATTTTGGTTTGCAGCCAGAACAAAAAATGGGCAAAAATACAAAATGGGCTCTCTTGAAACAATACGATACAGCTTGAATCGAGCCTTAAAGCGTTATGGCCACAAATTTGATATAACGAAGAGAGAATGTACGGCATTTACCTCTAGCATCAAAGCTTACGTCGTGCTAGTTTGGATATATACCAGAAAGTTGCTGCAGACGAAAAGTTAAGGATGGGTTTAACACTTGGTTATGCATTGACTGGAGATTCTGGGTGTCTAACTAAAGAAAATGAAGTGACCAATATTTACCAGCAACACCCTCAAGTCAACCGACTACCAAAACAGTCATCATCTCACATCACCCACCCTTCATTCCGTACCATTGACAACCAACCTGAACCCCTTACCAAACGTCGAGCTCTTTTAGTCAGCAGAGAGACATCAACATCTATGCCTATCAAACGTCCTTGTGTGAATTATCCCCTCCACAGAGAAAGTTGTTTAAATCCTACAATAACTGGGCATTCTTCAACCTGGAATGAATCCATATTTGATGACGACAGTGTTAGTGATACAGAAATAATGAATGCAGTGAGTGAATATGAAGATGGTACAGCACCAGAGAGCCTTCATGTTATGCAGCTTTCTGAGGCTAATGTGACAAATATACAATGTATGTCTAGGCAGATATTAGCAATGGGCCAGCAACCTACATTCAGCAACTGCAAAATAGATGGTGGAATTGTTATTAATATCCATAAAAATTAATGATACTTGTTTGGATTGTTTGAATTTGCAAATGAATTTTGTTTTCTAAATTAATAATTTAACAGATATTTCCAGTTATTAGAACAGCATTAATTGCAGTCCAATTTGTTTTTAAATGATTTGACAATTCTAATTATTGTAAATATTAATTGAATATTTTTATTCACTTCCATATTTCTGTTAATATTTGTATATCTTTATTGAATTTCTATTTAATTTTAAGTAAAATATTGAAAAATTTTCCACATTAGAAACATTGCTTATGTGCTTAAAAACAACATAGAGCCACCTTAAATAGATACTAGCTTGCAGCAAAGAAACTGCATAATTTCCATTTGTAGGTTTAAATTGGGATGATGTCTTTCACAAAGTCTATGGTCTAAACAATTCCTATCTGTTTAAAAACAGCATAGAGCCACCTTAAGTACCGTAATGGGATAAAAACCAAACGTACTTGCAGGGAGGTTGGTTCGGGTTCAACCTCCCTGCAAGTAAGTTTGTTATAGAGACGATCGAGACAATACGCCGAAACTTTTATGTTGACGATTGCCTCAAGTCGACTTTGGATACACAGAAGGCAATCCGTTTGATCGAGCAGCTTCGTGATCTTCTGATAAGACGTTCTTTCCGGTTAACAAAGTTCGTAAGCAATGACGTAACGGTGTTGGCATCGGTCCCCGAAAGCGAACGTGCTGAATCTGTTGTTAACCTGGATTTCGACGAGCTTCCAGTGGAGAGAGCTCTAGGAGTACAGTGGAATGTACAGGAAGATGTCTTCAGCTTTCGCATCGTTAGCAGAAAGAAGGCCGCAATCCTGTCAGATGTTAGCTCCATGTACGACCCGCTTGGGTTTGTTTCACCTTTCATTCTACCTGCCAAACGATTGCTGCAACATTTGTGCAAAGCCAAAGTGGGATGGGACGAAGAGATTTCTACAAATATGTTAAGCATATGGGAACGATGGCTAGCCGACTTGCCTCTCTTGCAACGAATATCTGTACCACGATGTTATATATCTCATCAGTTCAGCGAAGTAAAAAATACACAACTACACCATTTCTCGGACGCATCTACCGAGGGCTACGGCGCTGTATCCTACCTTCGTTTCGCTGACGTGAACGACAAGATCCATTGCTCGCTGGTGATGGGAAAGTCCCGAGTAGCCCCGACGAAGCCGACAACGATACCGAGATTGGAGTTAACCGGGGCGACATTAGCAGTAAAGCAGCATTGTCAAATCCGAGAACTAGACTTGCAAATCGACGAGACCGTATTCTGGACATTTATGAGACGCAAACGGGAGATATTAAGCCCCTCGACGCTTTTATTAAGCATTACTCTTCCTGGTATCGTCTTCAAAAAGGAGTTGGGTGGCTTATCCGTTTCATTGATTATCTTCGTGGAAGTAGCCTACCGGCTGACGCAGGCACTCTCGGTCGCGGTGACGTCATTGGGGCCGGTATAGGATTTGTGACAGTCGACGAGTTACGAGATGCAAGAACAAGCCTTTCCCGACGAAATTGCTAGTCTCAAACGTACATCAAGCAGTCAATCTCCTCGCACAATCGTCCTGAGGAAATCCAGCAAACTAGCAGCGTTATCGCCTTTCTTAGCGGATGATGGTCTATTAAGAGTCGGTGGCCGACTGGATAGAGCGTCAATAAGCTTCGACGCAAAGCATCCCGCGATCATTCCAAGCAAAATCACCTTGTAGAACTGTTAATACGTCACTATCATGAGCGAGAAGGACACTCGGGCGTTCGTGCTGTGTTGTCAGCTATTCAGCGTGAATTTTGGATTCTTAGAGGGCGTTCCAGGATTCGGTGGATCATTGGCAAGTGTGTTCATTGCCGCAAAAGGTACGCGTTGCCTTGTGAAGAGATAATGGCACCTTTACCAGCAGCCTGTTACTGTTCCAGATTACCCGTTCGCATCAACAGGAATCGACTACTTTGGTCCGCTGATGCTCAAGAGAGGACGAAGTCAAGTGAAGAGGTACAGGTGTATCTTCACCTGTTTGGCCATGCTGGCAGTCCACATTGAGGTTGCACATTCTCTGGATGCGGAGTCCTTTCTTTGTGCGTTAAGCCGCTTTACAGCCCGTCAAGGTGTTCCGAATGAAATTTTTAGTGACAATGGAACTAACTTCATCGGAGCGTCTGGCATCTTAAAAGAAGAATTCAAGAAGCTTCAGTCATCGGAGTCCCAAGCTAAGATCAACGACTGTTTGCGAATGAAGGAAGTCACTTGACACTTTAACCCTCCACTGGCAAGCCACACCGGTGGAGTGTGGGAGCGCATGATTCGATCCATCCGAAGAATATTAACCGCGTTGACGAACGAGCAGGCAATCGATGACGAAGCACTCCTTACGTTTTTGGTCGAAGTGGAAAGAATTCTCAACGATCGCCCCTTGAATCGCAATCAAGGTCAAGTATGTGATTTGGACCCACTAACTCCAAGCAAGTTGCTTCTTCTTAGATCGAATACGTGTGCTCCCCCAGGCGTGTTCGTGGGAGAAGATCGTTATAGCAAGCGCTGGCGACAAGCTCAACTTCTAGCAAACACGTTTTGGAAAAGATGATTAGGCGAATACCTGCCTGGTCTACAACAACGCCGAAAGTGGCAAAAACCAAGAAGAAACGTAAAGGTAAACGACTTGGTATTGATGGTGGACAAAAGATGTTCACGAGGACAGTGGCCGATGGCGGTGGTCGAAGAAGTGTTCGCAGACCAAGACGGAATGGTGCGCCAAGTCATGGTTAGAGCGAAAGGCGGGAAATTCAAAAGACACGTCCATGAACTGTGTTTAATTGAAGAAGCAACAGAAAATGAACAGGAATATTTGTCGTAGTATAAAGATACAGAGACACATAGGCTTATTGTTATTACAAGTTGTTGAACTCGTGTTTGTTTAGTTAGTGGCCCTAGATCCTCTTCTATGGGTATCGAGTACGTTTAACTCGATAGGGGCCGGTGTGTAGGATCTAGCCCAAAAGATGTAGGGCGCAATTGCCTGTGTGCGGGCATGAACTAGATGTGAGAAGACATATTTTGTATTTTATTTTGTTTGGTATACGAAGGACAAAAGTCGGGTACTTGCATGTTTTTATCCTATTTTTATGCATTTGTAGTGTAATTTAACGTGAAGAAATTGTAGATTATTATCTATTTGTATTGTTTCTGTAGAAACCACCGTTACATAGTTAATAAAAAAGGCATTTACGAGCTGTGTTATTTGGTAAATATTGTGGCGATTGATTCGATATATGGTGCGTTTCACTTAGTCCTGTCGAGAATCCTACACAAGTGATACAACTTTTAAATTTTACACTGGTTTTAAAAATTACCAGACATTTCAAGCCTTTTTTCGAATACCTGCAACCAGCATGCAATTAAAAAACCTATGCTGGTTCAACTGACAATGCAGAATATACATCAGTCAACAGGAAAATTGGGGCAACCAAGGTCAATGTCACCAGAGCAAGAGCGGTTCATGGTCTTGGTTAGCTTACAATGTGGGCTCATGAGACAATGTTGGCGAAACGTTGTGGGAACGTTGGGTTGATCTTTACGTTATCATAACATTGACACCACGTTGCTTCACCTTGTCATCATAGGATTACCTAGTGTGAACATTCGTGTTCAACGTTCAGAAGAGCGTTGCAGAAACGTTGGATTTTGACGTTCTGACGTCTTTATCTAACCTACAACTAATGTTCGCCTAAGACGTCATAACAATGTTGAATTTCAACGTTGTTTCTACATTTAAATTTGACTGAATGCTGACATTTGCTTGAGATAATTATATAAGCCATATAAGGCATCTATACCCATATATGTTGGCATCAAGCAAGCGTGCAAACTAAACAAGCAAAATCAGATCGTCTCCTTACAAACGTCGACCATTTGATCAGTAAATTCTTTTGATACAGAAATGTTTGCAAAGCTTTTTCAATGTCTTTGACATAAGTGTGTCTTAGTTCATTTCATTTCATTTCAAGATTTACGTTCATCAATCACAGGCAGATTTGCAAAGAAAGTATACTTATTTAACTGCCTGCTTTGCTGGTTAGTGTTCACGCATGCGCATCTATGCATAACAAATATATCTTATTTCACATTTTCGTTTACAATTTGAATATTTCGTTTGTGTTTCAAGACTTTCAAGGTTTCGGATCAAGTGTGAGTGGTCTATTGAATCGATCGTTTACATATTAAAAGGATTCTTTTAGGAAGACTCTTATAATACTGAAGGTTAGTAATTAAAGGTGCTATGAATCTTTTTAAATTTTAGTTACCTGTGAATTTGGTAAAGTTTTAAAGCCACAATATTATGAAAGCATGGCCTCCACAAGCTAAGTCAACGTTGGGGTGTGGGGGGAGAGGGTTGGCCCTTTTGATGTTTCTTGGTGAAAAATTGTAGAATATTTTGATAGTTTTATGTACAAAGCATCATCATCTATACAAAGCATACAAAATCAAGCATTTTCATAAGTGTATTTACCTTTTAAGCATATTTCTATGCTCATTATCAGCTCCTGGCTTTGCCCCAAGTGTATATCAAGTATACTTTTATACACAACACTCAATCTCAAAACCTGCAAGATAAATATCGAAAAAAGAACGTCCATATGACGTTTCTTGTGGACAATATCGATATGTGACGAAACTTAAGTTTAGGTTGTTCCCTTGGAAATTTAGTTTTAAAAATGGCTTATAAAAATTGATTATAAGTAATAAAACATATAGTAATAACTCACATTGAAAGAAAGTTTTGGCATTTTTTTTTGGTTTGCCACTCTTAATTTGGTAAAAAATAAAAAAAGAAACGCCTTTGATGACATGATTTCTATAGTTTTTTCGGATTAGTAAAACTTATAATGGTTAACCCTTTTATACATTAATTTTTTCTCTAAGCTAAAACAGCAATATTCAACAATAGCATATTCATCTGGAAAATATCTACAACCAGAGGAGGTTGGACAGCTATCACGTGATTTTTTTGACCAATCAAATCGCGTAATTTTCGAAGCATTTTTGCTGAGCTTTCTTGGCATCAAAATTTACATCAGACGGAAAAACCCTCGAAAAACATAATAAATATTCATGTTTTGCTTAAAATAAGAATTGTGGACGTAGGATTACAAAGGGAGTGGTGATATCAGAAAAAATATCTGAGGTAAACGATACTTTTTAACCTTATTTAGACGATTGAAGTTGCACATGTCGTTGCATGATGGCGAGCTAAGTCTGCGACTGTTTACAATTTTCAAACAAAAATATCTGAAGTTGCCATGGTTCGATTTTTTAGAAGCACAAAGAAAAATGTCATAAAAAAAGGTTTACCAGACGGATCCCCGGGATCCCCTTAAAATTCTCAAGAAATTCGGCATTGAAGTGACCTTGGTCACTTCAAGGTTGGAGAAAATCGGAAAGCGAATGTTTGTTAAATCAGGAAGAAGTTGCGCCGCCAGGAAGTCATTTTAACATTACTTTTTTCAACTTTTTTAGTGTTTAGTGTATCTTCTTTACAGTAAGCGTTAAATTACACTTGTGAATGATTTTTGAGCGACGCATTTAGGAGAAGTTTTTCGTGTCTTTTATAGATTTTACAAGACGGTGTTATAAATATTTGTTCTTGGTTGACGACTGTATCTGAGGTAAGTCATACTACAGTTTTTGGCATCAAAAGTAAAATAGTTTCATTTTCTGATAGGATAAGATGGCTGAGGCCGCCAAAAGAAGCCATGATCCTTCAACTGGTGACATGCCTGGCAAGAAACCAGAAAAAAGAAGATCCAAAAAATCTGGTAGGTTTGTAAAAGACGCGAAGAAGTCACTGTTCCAGTCTGATACTGAGCCAGCAGCGAATGTGGAAAGAAAGTATGACGCGGTACGTAACATTACATGTAAAGAAAGAAAGATATATTTTAAATTGGCAAAGATAGAAAAAGTCAGTCTGCTTTGTAAATGAAATGTTCCATAGTACAATTGCCTGTCATGTATCATTGTAGATAAAACGACCTTGGTTCAATTTATCATAGTTATAAATAGAAATTGACAAACTGTACAGATATAATGTCATACCATAAATATAGAAACTCTATATGTTGAATGAATGTGCTCATTTATTATGCTTTGTAGTGGTGTGATGAGGAATTGGCAGCATTGGTTGAATATATTGCTCTTTATTATTCCTGTGATGACAACTCCACAAATGTTTGGCCTACTACAAAGGATGAGAAGTTCTGGGAGAAATGTGCAGATGCTGTAAACTGTTATAATGTGAACACCAAGCGATCTGGTAAGTGCTGCTGTATGTCCATGCAATAACAGCTATGCAGTGCATTAGTGTAGTATAAAGAATTCTCATAATTTTGTCAATGCAGAGATTAATATATAATAGAATTATTACTTTATAATAAATGTAATAATAAATGTAATAATAGAACTATATTAATATTTATTTTCGTATGTTTTCATAGGTAATGCATGTCGAAACATTGTAAGAAAATACTTAAAAAAATTTCCAACAATTGAAGCTGCAGAAGAGGCATATGAAATCTGTTATTTTAGTCCAAAGGTAAATTGCATGTATTGTGGCCTAAAATAACCCCTCATCCTACTTAACTTAAAACAAACTGGCTATACAGTACGTACCAGGGACAGATTTTCTGGGGGGTGCAGGGAGTGCACACCCTAAAGTTTTCTAGCACTCCCCCCAAGAAACATTAGGAAACAGCATTCATACTGTATGTTCATATTATTTATTCACTGTACCAGTATCTGGCACATCCCTGGTATGTACATCATTCTACTTAATAATGTACTACGACTGAATGTTGTTTTTAGGTGTCTGCTCAAAAAGATAAAGAAATACCATCTAGTCCACCTGTTGTGTTCCAGCATCCCACATCTATCAGGTCCCCAATGCTTGGATTTTCTCCACTGCGTGACACAGATGTTATCAAACTCCCAGGTTGTATTCTTGATGTTATTTCTTCAGGCTTTTTTAGGTTAACCAAGCAACAACGAGAACAACTACTCACCCATCTATTCCAAACATGGTTGGTACAAGATATTTACCCTCGATTGGATGCAACATTTGTCCCACAATGTTTTTTACCACTTCTGGCAAAGGCGTTGTCTGTTCTTCGTGCTGGTAATAAAGATAACCTTATTCACTATGCTGCCAGGTGCTTTGGAGAACAGCGCCATGGAAATGATGGTCCCAGAATGCCATTAGATAGAATGCCTTTTGGTCTCATTGCACATAATCTTAAATTTTTTGCTTTAGGTAATGTTTCCAATTTTCGAGCTCCAGATGATTACAGATCCTGGTGCCAGTCTATGTACACATTATTTGGAAACAAATGGACGTCAATGCACTTAGGACCAATGTGGTCCTATGAACTGGAAAGTGAGAATGTTTCTCCTGCTAATGATTCTTCTTCAAGTTTAGATATTATAAGTCAAGCACTGCAAGAAACATTTGGAGTTCACACAACCAATTTTGGCACTTCAAGGTTATGTGTCACTGTCAGTCTAATTAATGTATTATACTATTTCGTCCAACCCATTCCTCGATTAAGTAAAATCGGACGGACCAAACGACTGGCATAAAGTGAGTCAGAACACTTTGAATAACTACAGTACATGCTGTAGGTAACAACAAAAAGATTACAAAAGTTAATTTTTCACTTATGCGCTTTGTAGTTTTTACTACTTTTTGCTTAATTAAAGCAATAAAACTACATATGATCATAATTGCTTTTTTGTAAGCATTAAAGTGCATCTTTTCCTTCACCTGGGCTTCTTTGACTGATGTATTAAAAATGTGAGTGAAAGCCAAGTTGGCAATGTTACTGTTATGCTTTACGATAATACTGTACAAAAAATGGTCAATTAATCACTGCTTTATAATGATGTTTGGTTTGCATTGCACATTCAAATAGAATCATATTTGTAAAATAAATTTCAAATATTTAAAATTGATGGTGTCTGTCTTTCACAACCAACTTTTATTCCTTTCCATGCATTGGGAAGCATTTTCACAAATGTGCATTTAAGACCCATCATACAGTATGTACACCTTGCACTAATTTCATTCATTTGTTAAAATTTTATTACCTGTGGATGTATATCCAAGATACTGGTCACAACTCCTATACTTTACCGTAGCTTTACCAGTACATGTAGCAGATGTTATTTTTTACAGTTAAAGTTGTTCAGTAACCATAATTGATCTAATAATCTCCATTTAATGGAAAGTAAAGTTTTTCCCTGACTTGTACAAACTTAAAGTTTAGTAGCATACATGGTTTGGCATGATACTTTTGAGTGGACATTTATTGGATCATTTATGGAATACCTATTCTAAATGTCAATTTATGTCCTAAAACTTAACAAATTATAAAATATATTGAACATATTCAGTCAATGCACACTTGCACTACCAGAGTATCCTATGTCCTTCCTTATTTTTTGGTAAAATCATATTTTAAGAAATCAACCCAATATTTGATATGTTTAAGCCATCATCTACAATATCTCCAGTGGCAAAAAGGGGTGCAAATACTGGCATATGTAATTTAGGGGCAATGTATCCAACATTTGTCCATCCAGTTCCATAATTAAGTCCAATATTGGATCTATTGGATTTGATGGCATCCAATTACCATCAAATCCATGGATTTGATGGCAGCCAATACATTTACTTGGACAGTTTTTCATGGTATATAACTTGTCTTTATGCGTTGTCATCGTTATTTGAGTTAGTGAGCGCACACTACCCTTCTGATTCATCTGGGAAATTATGTTTATCACTAGAGTTTATATTGTGATTTTCATCCATGAAGATTTTCTTTATCTCTTTAGATTTGTTATGGAGAATTTCCTCTTTTAATAAGGAGCCTCATTAACCCTCGTCACGATCGAACTATATTTGTAAAGAAATGTGGGGATTTCTCGATTTAAATAGTGAATTATCTCTTTAATATATATTATCTCCTTAGTATAAATACATAAGAGCAAATCAATGCAATGTACTTTAATGTGAACCAACCTGAAATATTGTACTTGCTAATACATTTGATAACAAATGTAGATTTAGAATAATACAATCTTTCGTTTCGAAGCATTGTTGACAAAGCAAAAGTGGCAATCCAACCCATGCAACTTTAAAAACGGTTAACTAATAGAATACTAAAACAAAAATCGTAGTGAAGATCACAACACTACGAGTATATCAGGCTATTTTGATAAGTATCGTAGCCTCGCTCTTTGAAAGTGTCCATCTTGTTTCCCGGGGAGATGTTTACGTCTTGACAGTCAACGCATTAATGAGAACGCACGTGTAATTAGACGCTCGTTACCCATGATGCTTTGCGAACCGCTGTCCAACCTTCTCTGATCTACAACTAGCCGACGTTATCAAGCGACAGTAAACTTGTTAATTTTGTCAGCCTAAGTGTCAGAATTAATTATGAAACGTCGCGTTTCAAACGTAAACAAACACGTGAGATAGTTGGCGCTTTACGCCTGAATGGAGATGGCAGTAAGTGCGCAAGATCATGTATTTTTTTATAAATATGTGTACGGCGACTCATGCGACTTTCAAATGTTATACTGTTAATTTTTGTCAAAATTGAACGTAAAAATAGTTTTGAATTTTAGTCAATATGTATATATAGCACTGTTAAATGTACTTATGTTAATTTCGATGTGAAATATTTTATAAAATAGCTGGACTCAATAAATGTATTCTTGTGTAATGCGGTCAAATATTTTTTTCACTAATCTAAAGTTCATTCACCCTGACAACGTTGCTATTCGACCACAGGCGGCCCAAACGCGCGCTAGACTGTAACAATTATTGTATATTTGATATATAGAAAAATATATCACTAAAATATATTTTAAAATGAAATTTACTTGCCTATTTGATTGTGTGTACTGCTTTTGTTGTTATTTTGCTGTTATAATATTTTTTAAACGCTTTACAGTCGATGGTTGCGACGAGTCACTTGTGTACATATAATAAGTAAAAGGCTGCAGACTCCCGCCCGTCGATCCGTCGACGCGAGGACTTTGAGTAAAAAATTCGCCCACTTAAATAACTCCATTCTCAAAAAAAAGTCGTCAGCATGTAGATCAGATGCCTTCTTCGAAAATACTACGATACTTTGCCGAGATCCACACAATTTCAATAATTATTCAACGATGAAAATCAAAATCGCTTTTATGTCGAACTTGGAAAGACCGATCACTGCTACGGCGGCGGCCTGGCAGCCAGGCCTTCTTGACCGTTGGGATTTACAGGGGGGGGCAGACGGCGCCAGCGCGCAGCATACAAATACCAAGCAAATATTTCCGGTAACAGACAGCCAATCGCTACGGAGCTAGAGACTGTTTACATTTACTTACTTCATAATAACACAGACAAACAACCGCAACATTTTTTCGCATTTGATTCAGATTTTTAACACATTCTGTAACCACCACGCTCTTGCCAACACCAGCCTGACCAGTTATCAAAGCGTTGTGCCCAGCGAGCACGAACTTAAGAATATTTCTCTGATCACAATTAAGTTGAAACATACTTCCAGAAAGACTGAGAAAAGTACAGACAGTTAACGTCAAAGCACAAGTAAGTCGACAAGCTCGAAGTGAAATATGAGCTTATTATATATTACTACTCTGTGTTATTATGAAGTAAGTAAATGTAAACAGTCTCTAGCTCCATAGCGATTGGCTGTCTGTTACCGGAAATATTTGCTTGGTATTTGTATGCTGCGTGCTGGCGCCGTCTGCCCCCCCCCCTGTAAATCCCAACGGTCAAGAAGGCCTGGCTGCCAAGCCGCCGCCGTAGCAGTGATCGGTCTTTCCAAGTTCGACATAAAAGCGATTTTGATTTTCATCGTTGAATAATTGTCGAAATTGTGTGGATCTCGGCAAAGTATTGTAGTATTTTCGAAGAACGGCATCTGATCTACATGCTGACGACTTTTTTTTGAGAATGGAGTTATTTAAGTGGGCGAATTTTTGACTCAAAGTCCTCGCGTCGACGGATCGACGGGCGGGAATCTGCAGCCTTTTACTTATTATATGTACACAAGTGACTCGTCGCAACCATCGACTGCAAAGCGTTTAAAAAATATTATAACAGCAAAATAACAACAAAAGCAGTACACACAATCAAATAGGCAAGTAAATTTCATTTTAAAATATATTTTAGTGATATATTTTTCTATATATCAAATATACAATAATTGTTACAGTCTAGCGCGCGTTTGGGCCGCCTGTGATTCGACCTGTAGCAACGTTGTGTGAACATGGTGCGAACGTGGTTCCGAACCTCGTAATCCACCGTTGTTGGTACGTTTTTGGGAGTTCACAAAATAAACGTTTGCACAACGTTTTATCACAACGTTGTGGCGACATTAATACGACATTGTGACAACGTAATTGTGGTAGCTGGGTAACCGATTTGGTATCTCAGAAACACATGTTTTTCATATCTGGGTTACTTCCCATTTGGCCATCACAGAAATATATACAACAAACCATGCAACAGTGCATGTAGAAAGAGCAATTAGGCACATCAAAAATTTTAAAATCATCACAAAATTTTTTTGATACAAACGTAAGCGATAAAAGTTTTACGAAGAAAAAACAACGTTTCGAAGCCATCATGGCTCATTATCAACTTCAAATAAAACTTTTATCGCTTTTGTTTTTGTTGAAATCTATTTCAAAAAGTTTGTTGATAAAAATGTTTTTCCACTGAAAATGTCATCAGACCTGAACAAGATTTGGATAATTTGTTCTTACCTTACTTTGTTTTATCCACCTTTGATTAATTAATAAATGGTAAGTGTAAATTAATATTCGCAAATCAAATAATTCTTATTCAGTTATATTCATTCTTTTGCTAGTTTGGGATAAATATATGTAAAGTGAGTTTTGGTAACATTGTTTTGTACCATAATTCATGGTCAAAGTAAATCCTCTCACTGAAAATGTCTTGCTTAGTGTACACAATGAAATCTGCCCATTTTAACTTTGCAGGTAGCCATAAGCCCTTGCAGTTGGTAGTAGTGATGGTGGTTTCTTTTCAATACCTCCTGTATTTCCAAAAGTACAGGCTCATATTAAATCCTCATATTATTTGGTATTTTGCAACTTATTTTCGCTAATAATGTCGCCACAATAAAGTGATAACACTGATCTCAAAAAATAATAAATAGCATATGTAATCAACATATATAATTTGATTTGGTAGATTTGAGTGCATCGGTAAGTGCACCCATCCGGAGTCCTTTTCTGCACGAAATCTACCGTGACGACATCAAAACTATTGTTTTATAGCCCTACGTCACGGTAGATTTGGCCGCCGACTGGTGCACTCATGCAGATTGCAGGTGTTTGCACTGACTCACTGGTGCACTTTCAATCTACCAAACCAAATTATATACTCAAATCTACCAAAACAAATTATATATGCAAATGTAATAATAATAATAATAATAATAATAATAATAATAATAATAATAATAATAATAATAATAATAATAATAATAATGATAACATCCTCGATTTTGTGTTTCTCGTCTGTGATCTTTAATTACAAAACGATCTATTAAGGCCTCCGGAATATTACCGTCTAATGTCCTATTTCACAGGCACGCTTTTTTCTTAAGTCCATAATGGATGGTAGCTGTGATCCTGGTCGAGAGTCCCTAAAAATAACTTTAGTGGCTCGTTCCTGAAGAGAATCTAATTTACGCATTTGTGTTTACGTTAGATTAAGGTTTAAAATTCCACAGTACATCAAGAGCGGTGTAATCATTAATTGATAAATCTGTCTTGCCAAGTCCACGTTTACACTATCTCTGATTTTAGATAATAGGCGTAGCCTTGTTGACGCTCGTTTATAGCAGGCGTCGAAATAGGTATTAAGATTCAATTTTGAATCAATTTCTACTCTAAGATACTTGTATTTCTTTGTAAGGTTGATGACTGTATTTCCATATGGTATAGATAAAGATATAGATGTGCCATACATATTCAATTTCTTACAAAGCCACCCACGCTTTACGAAGTTATGGCGAATAGAAAAGATATGCAAATGATTTCAATCTTTCCTCTTTGCTTCGACAAGAGGAATCAATACTTGCGACTTACGTAACTCTTCCTTGATTTAACTCTTGTTACTCTAAACTTATATAGAGCTACGAGAGATGGAAATTGACTGTGCAGAGCCTGTTCTAAGTTGATTTGTGGCAAAGAAGATTTTTGTGATTTGTTGAAATATTTGACAAGCATTGAGCTTTATGAAAACCAGGAATTGTATGTGTTTCATCACTACGTCAAAGAAAAATCACATATTTTCAAGTCTGAAAATACTGCTTTTTCTGCAACATCATCTGATTCTGCACTTGGTGAAGAATACAACAGGAAAAACTCCAGCAGCAGGGTGACAGTTGTCAAACAAGAGGTTATACGAAATGCTACTAATGGAACTTTTTTTCTTTAATGTGTATATTTCCCTTGTCATCAGTCATGGAATGAATGTAATTTTAGTTTTTCCAGAAAAGTTGGGGCAGAAGACAAAATACTCACAGTTTTAAAATAGAAATATTTCACCATGTAAAACACATGACAACTTTACAAAAAATCTTGTTCAAGAAGTTGAACTTATAATTATGTGGACAACTACTGGCAATATTACTCTTCTTGGACTTGTTGAGAATTTTCAGCCAGATCTTTTTGTACCCCTTGTTAAATTTTTGGCAAAAGGAGGATCCAAGACAATTCAACAACTGAAAATAAATGAACTTTTTAAACGGGTTTGTTTAGAAAAAGTGATCTGTGTAGGTATGTATTTACAATAGACTATCCAGTATACAATATATTAAAATTTATAATGTGCATGATGCGAATAGTGCTTGCTATTTGTTGACAATATCAGGCACAGCCACGTAGCTAAGAACACATGCAGTTATGATGTAGAATTCATTAATATATATAACCATACTTATCCCATATGTGTGATAAAAGCAGGCTTCTGATTGGTTCTCAGCAGGTTAGTTTTTTTCGAACTAACCTGCTTTTTCTCTTTTATCGATAAAACCGGCTTTCTAATTGGTTACAAAAACCCGAACTGACTTGCTTGTTGCTTACGCTGCCGTCCGCGTCAAACTGCTCCACAACAATGGCGAACAAAATTTAGCTGATTATTAAACCTACACTTTAAAGAACATTTTTTGGCAAAAAACGTCACAGAAACCAAACAAAAAGAAACGGAACGTTGTAAACTAAAGACAATAGAGACCCTGATAAAGAAATATGAAGAGACCAATAAGTTTAAAAAGAGAAAATGTTGACAAAATACATCGGTGACATCGGCGACTCAGCGAGCCTCGGAACACAACACAAGAAGATAAGTTTAGTATGGGATAAAAACCCAACTTACTTGCAGGTTCGGTTGGTTCGGAATTAACGCACCTCGGGGTCTGACAGCTGTCCGAACCTACCTCGCTTCGCTTGGTAGGTTCGAACAGCTGTCAGACCCTTTTGGTGCGTTAATCTCGAACCAACCTCCCTGCAAGTAAGTTTGTTATATAATCCATCCATGCCAATGATCTCACACCTGCCGAAATATATTAAGTGCACTGATTGTTTTCAAGATTTATTTTTAATATGCTTAAATATTATCGTTTGTGTCAAATACCCATACCCTCCATAATTAGCACTTCCTCTCTGTGATACAAAAAATAAATAGTCTGCTATTATGCTGCAGACTGCAGTGTGCCACATTGAATGAATAATGTTCCACGTTGTTGGAACATTATTTATATATTATCAATATTAACCTCGTCTTATCCTGCTGCTGTTAGAACATTATTTAGTATCGATATTAACCTCGCCTTATTCTGCTGCTGTTGGAACATTATTTACTTTCAACATTAACCTCGTCTTATTCCGCTGCTGTTGGAACATTACTGCATGTCAATATTAACCTCGTCTTATCCTGCTGCTGTTGGAACAGTATTTACTACCAATTTTAGCTCGCCTCACCCTGCCGTTGTCGGGATATTATTTACCTTTGATAATCAACCTTTAAAATCGTGTAATTTCCGAATAATGGTTCTTCTTAATTATGAATATGGAAGGCGGTGCTTGATCAGTCTTTTGTTGTTTTACACAGAACGAAAATTGTCATGCACTTACTTTTCATTATTAAAGTAGTAAAGGTGCTTTAAATAGTGACATTAGGTAAGCATTACAAAAATTTAGATTTTAATGAGATTTATCAATGTATCTGCAAATTAGAAGTGTTTATAAAAATCCTTTATTTTCAAGCATTGTTTTGTGTTAAATAGTGCTCTCAAAATTCAGGAAATCATGTTCTTAAGGCTCCAGCTCTAAAAATTTTCCCTGGACCCACCCCTACCTGTCTCGCGCTTGTGGCGCTCAGTGTTGCCTTCGGCGCCAACGGTTATTTTAAATTTCCGGTTGATGCACCGGTCAGAAATTTGCCTAAATCCACCCCTGGTGCCGTTAAGAAAAATGACGAATCCTCACAGACATCCTCAATTGTCATTTCTTTTTTTGAAAATGTGCATTTAACACCTCGCCTACCCCAAATGGTGTTTTTTCACTAGGATCATGTAATAAGCTATCTGGACTGGCACCAAGCCATGGAGCTTCTTTCCAAGTACTTTGCTATGGCAGTCTGCTCATTAGTTTTCCCTTACAGACATGGTTCAGGCGATTTTAATCCTTTTGTTGCAGGGGAAAGCATTTTTGTGAGCAGAGACTTTGGGAAAATGTTTTCTCTACATTTCAGAACTGAACCAAAATTAGAGGCAGTCAAACGAACTTGTCTTTCTTGAAACCAAAGTTTGCTATCTGACTAAGTTCTTGTGTTGCATTCTATGTCAATAATTTGTTCTTTGGTTTTAGCTAATGTGCTTTTGGTATGTTGTGCATGTTTCTGTGAAGGTATATGCTTACATACTTCAGCAAAGTCAGGAATAGTAAGTTCTTTTAATATTGACTCTCCAATTCAGCATTATAAAGCTGGCTTGCATGGAGGTTTGCATAATTAAATGCCTTTTTTGAAGGCAACTTGTCCAATAATTCATTGTATTCATAAGGTTGATACTCCTGAGATTCTAACAGGTCCTGCAAATAATGACATGTGTCTGCAGCTTGCAACTTATTCCTAAGGTTTTTTAGGTCCTGTTCTTTCACATCCTTAAGCAGGTGCCTGATTATTGTAATGAGGTTTGTACACTTTTTCTCTTCTGGTAATTGCCTTACTAAATTTCGCTTGGTCAAACAGTAAAGCAGTTTCAAGTTTGTCATTTGAGGGAACATGCCATTGCTGTTGTAATTGTGTGCAGCCTGCGGGTCAAGTCATCTGGCACAACAGTCCACTCAAGTTCACATGCGGGTCAAGTCATCTGCCACATGCAATTACGATTTACGATTTATTAAAGTTAATCAAATTTAGAAAATTCACGAAGATAATACTGTATGCAATATAGCACAGCTAATCGAGGCATATAGTAAAAGACAAATAATTAATACAAATTAAAGAAGATAAAGGTAAAGATGAAGATAAGAATGTTTACACACTAAACCTGCATTAGAATTCATATTCTGTCCGAGTAATCAACAAACATCATAACACATTCATATCAAACAAGAAATTCGAAGAAATTAGCATAAACTCCATGCCAAAGAGGATTATTTCTGCTGTTTAGCCATTTGTCGAACTAGCAAATTTTCATCGACATAATCGTCCTCAACCTCAAGTATTGTCAAAAAAGTTTTTTGATTATTCTATTAAATTTAATTCGACCCAATTCACGCACATCAGTAGAAATATTGTTCCAAACTTTAGCTCCATAGCTCACAAATGATGTACGTACTCTATTAAGTCTTGAGTTTTAAATGTAAAAACTAGAAATACATGCATGCAGCAACCCCTTGCCACTAACTAAGATCATGCAACTGTATTTTTGGAATTACATGAAGTACTTGTATAGGTTGTTGTCATAGCAACACGGCAATTGTTATTCTTTCAGTATATTTTTTAAAATGACAGAATATTGAGTTTTTAATCCTTGTTTTATTGACAATTTTTTAAAATGGCACAACATTTGTCATCGGTATGTTATTATGCCTAACGTAAGCTTAAATTTGGTATAAAATATGACCTATTAATTACATATATTAGACGTTTTGAAATATTTATGAAACTAAATTTTTATCTACATAAACTTTGAGTTTGAAATAAAACCGTTTCAAACCAATTTTGTATCTTCACTCATATTCTTTTACTTGTAAAGTTCGTCAATAATTTGAAATACAGTAATAAGTATTGCATTTACAAAACATAAACTTACTCTGGAATTTAAACAGCGAATAGACTGGAGGAGTACGGCTACGCCGGCCTTTATAAAGCATTAAAACACAAGTATAAATACGCATTATCAACAAACTTGCCTTGTGTTTCACGCCGTAGTCAGTTCTTGGCGCTTATCTGTATTTTCCCAGAATTAATCTCTCTTCAAGTGTCTTGTCGCAGTCGTTTTCGTCTCAGTTCTCGCCTTTTTGGATGCCTTAAGTGTTTGCTACTCCTGATATTCCACCATATTCTAAGATCATAAATGACCACCCTTCGTTGTTTGTGAAAGTTGCCAAATCTTTTTGCAAAAATACAAAATATTGTAGAGCAAAGTTAAAAGCAAATTTAGATATTTGCTGTCAGTTGAATTTGTGATTAATCAATCAACAATAAATTTTAAATCTGGCCAATCAGTGTTAGCCATTCATGATAGTCCGCTATATTGTTGAGATCAGTGAGGATGACGTCATGACATACCATTTTTACCACCTAACTACCTCGAGCAACCACTTTGAACTCCGCTAATACGAAATTAGTAACCCTTGCCCCGGGCTTACGCCCGGAACGGCACTTCACACCGTTCGCTCAGGGATTATTAGATACACAGTGCCTAGTATTATAATTATGGATTTGTTGTGAGTGAGTAAAACAATGCGAAATTGAAGATGGACAAGAATTGTTATTAATTACATGCATTAAACTAGAAATACATGCATGCAGCAACCGCTCGCCACTAACTAAGAGCATGCAACTAAATTTTCGGAATTACATGAAGTACTGGCATAGGTTGTTGTCATAGCAACACAGCAATTGTTAATCTTTCTGTATATTTTTTTCAAAATGACAAAATATCGAGTTACGTTTTTAATCCTTGTTTTACTGACAATTTTTTTAAATGGCACAACATGTAAGCTTAAATTTGGTATAAAATATGACCTATTAATTACATTAATAATAAGAAGACAGTCTTGCATTTACAAAACATAAACTTACTCTGGAATTTAAACAGTCAATAGACTGGCTATGCCGGCCTTTATAAAGCATTAAAGCACAAGTGTAAATATACAAACTTGCCTTGTGTTTCACGCCATAGTCAATTGTTGGCGCTTCTCTGTATTTTCCCCAAATTAATCTCTCTTCAATCTTCTTCGGCAGTCTCCTCGAGCCTTTGTCGTTGTCTACGCTCGTTTCGCCTTGCTAAACGTTCTGCTTCCTCGTTTTCCTTTCGCTGCTTGCTTGACTCCATATTTGTTGACTTGATTAAGTCTTTTTATTTAATTTTTACAACAATAAATTGTTGTTAAAGTTCCCAAAACGTTTTGCAAAAATACAAAATATTATGGTGCAAAAAGCTAACCAAAGTTAAATATTTGCTGACAGTTAAATAACTTGAATTTGTGATTAATCAATCAACAATAAATTTTAAATCCGGCCAATCAGTGTTAGCCATTCATGATGGTCCGCCATATTGTTGAGATCAGTGAGGATGACGTCATGACATACCATTTTTACTACCTAACTACCACGAGCAACGACTTTGAACGCCGCTAATACGAAATTAGTAACCCTCGCCCTGGGCTTACGCATGGAACGGCGCTTCGCGCCGTTGGCTCGGGGATTATCAATAGTTTTGAAGTAAAGCATATGCATCGGAAGTATTTTTGAATCTAACAAAAAGTGGAATTGCGTGTTCTTTACAATTTTTAAAATACATTAGGCGTGGAGCCCTTTTCTGTAGTTTAAGAATTTCATCTAAATAATTCTTAGAGGTATTTCCCCGTACAACTCTGCCATATGTTGTATATGGTTGTATTAAACAGCGATGTATACTATTTAGAGTTGATAGGGGTACAAAATGTCTTAGCCTGGCTATTATACCAATAGCTTTACTTATTTTATAGGCTATGCTATCTATGTAATATTTCCACGTGAGATTGCTATCTATTATAACTCCCAAGTATTTAACAAATTCTTTAGACTCAATTTCAATGAAATCATTTGTATTATTATCAAACACTTTTAAACTAACTTGATAACTCTGCTTTTTTTGATAAGGCCGAAATATCACATAGCTACAACCACCTTGTCCAGCTTTACATGAGGAAATTACTTTTTTCCGGAGGGACTCACCTGAAGGGGATATGTGGTTCTCCGAGCTCCTTCGAAGGCTGATACGAGCAATACTGGTGCAGTGCGCGGCGCGAGACAATATTATTTTATTAATTTAATTCAGTGCATGCGCCATGACGTCCTCCGATTGAGTGGCAAGCTGAGTATTGATTTACAGACTAAAGTGGGGTGGTATAGTTATCGAATACCACAGGACTGGGAACCAGTATTGCTCGTATCAGTCTTCGAAGGAGCTCGGAGAACTATATCTCCCCTTCAGGTAAGTCCCTTCGGGGAAATATAATTTCTCCTTCTTCGACTGATACTCCCAATACTCTGCCTTGTCCCCAGGTGCTTGGTAATAGAACGCGCATTATGTATTGTGTTTACATGACGTACTGCGTTGCGGCGTTAGTGCGCAAGGGACGATGGGATGTGGAGGGGAGATTGCAGAGCGCCTGGGAGATCTTGTTCTGTTTCTTGCAAAATATGTCTGTTTCTTGCAAATCGTGGTTTTTCGGCAAATTCGGTCCGTTTTTCGTTCTGTTTTCTTTGATGCCGTTATATTCAATGTTATTTGCATATTTTTCAAACATGTGATCATAATCGCATTAATTTTTAATGCCATTTGACCTTTTTAATGAAGTCAATATGGCAACCCTTGAGGATGTCAACCAGGCTGTTGGGGAATTATCTTTACAAGGTATGAATATATGACAATGTTTCATTATTAGAATACTAACTATATTTCTTGTTTTAATAATTCACTCTATTTCTTTAAAAGAAACATCTTCAAAACGTCTTCACCAGTCAGGAAGGCTAGTTGCGAGCAATTTTCAGCGCGCATCCACGGATTCAAGGCCATGATCATCATCTGTTGACACTCAAGATATACCACGGCAGAGTGAGAAGCACGATCTCACTCCAACTTCTAAAGCTACTGGTCAGCTGCAAAAGAAACGCTCTCATATTTCAGGTAGACTTTACGTTTATTACATGCTGTAATCTTTGTTGCATATAAAAAATACAAAACATTTTCATTTAAGTTTTGCTCATGCATTGTGTAAATAACTTTGTCTTAAAACATAAGTGCTTGAGTAATAAGGAAGCGCATTAATGAAATTAAAAGTTACTAGAAACCTTTACCCCTTTATATTTGGCACTTGCGTTGACACAGTCAGGTAAATCAAATTGCTTTTAAGATGTGGTGATGTATACAACTACATTTACAGTGGTTTGATAGATTAATATTGATGATAAACCCTACACCATTTTGCTGGAGGGGCAAAAATTTATGAAATTCAATATGGCATGACTGCCATGACATCTGATAATACAGCTTAAATGATACTTTAGTTTCCTTTTGCTTTTGCGTAACCTTGATGAAGTATACCAGCAGGACACTGGGAGTCAAAAAATTGCAAGCTCATTCTCTTTGGAAAAACGTATATTATCCTGAATTTATTCAGCAAATTAATATGTCTTGCTAACTAAAGAGCACATAAATGACAGCTGTAAAAGGAATATTATACACAAGATTCATTTATTTAAGGTTAAAAACCACCGGTTTCTGGGCCACCTATGATAAATATTAATAAAAAATCATACACAAGTTTTAAAATATAAAAATTAAGAATAGCTTGGTTAACCCTATTGTATTGTAGCTTGGGCTTCTAAACTGTAAAGATTTCTGTCTTTTGGCCATGAGCCAATTAAGCTGCTGTATTTTTGTATATCTCCATTTTATAAAGTTCATACTATATCATACTGTGATAAATACTCAAGAAATATACAATAAATATTAATTTACAAATTATACACAAATTTTTAAAATATAAAAATTAAGAATAGCTTGGTTAACCCTATTGTCCCTGAGCCAACGGCGCAAAGCGCCGTTCCGGGTGTTAGCTCGGGGCGAGGGTACTAATTCCGCACGGCTATTACCGCCCGGGAAAAGAAAAGCATAGCGAAGTGTGAAGTTCATCAAATATCATGGGCGTGTGTGGTTCAAGGGTGGCAGTGAGTGGGAGTGGGTGGTCATCACTGATCTCAAAAATATGGCAGACTATATTGCACTATAATATTTCGTATTTTTGCAAAAAGATTTGGCAACTTTCGCAACCAACGAAGGGTGGTCATTTCTGATCTCAGGAATAAGGCAAACTTTTAGGAGTAGCAAACACTTAAGCATCCAAAAAGGCGAGAAATAAGACGAAAACGACTACCACAAGACTCTTGAAGAGAGATTAATTGGGTGAAAATACAGAGAAGCGCCAAGAATTGACTATGGCGTGAAACACAAGGCAAGTTTGTTGATAATGCGTATTTATACTTGTGTTTTAATGCTTTATAAAGGCCGGCATAGCCGTACTCATCCAGTCTATTCACTGTTTAAATTCCAGAGTAAGTTTATGTTCTGTAAATGCAAGATTGTCTTCTTATTACTAATGTAATTAATAGGTTGTATATTTTATACCAAATTTAAGCTTACATTAGGCGTAATAACATACTGATGACAAATGTTGTGCCATTTAAAAATTGTCAATAAAACAAGGATTAAAAACTGATATTTTGTCATTTTGAAAAAATATACAGAAAGAATAACAATTGTTGTGTTGGTATGACAACAACCTATATTAGTACTTCATGTAATTCCAAAAATATAGTTGCATGCTCTTAGTTAGTGGTGAGGGGTTGCTGCATGCATGTATTTCTAGTACAGTAGCTTGGGCATGCTCTTAGTTAGTGGCGAGGGATTGCTGCATGCATGTATTTCTAGTACAGTAGCTTGGGCTTCTAAACTGTTAAGATTTCTGTCTTTGGGCAGTTCATGGCTAAGATTTCTCTCTTTTGGCCATGAGCCCAATTAAGCTGCTGTAATTTTTGTATATCTCCATTTTATAAAGTTCATACTATATCATACTGTGATAAATACTCAAGAAATATATAATAAATATTAATTTACAAATTATACACAAATTTTTAAAATATAAAAATTAAGAATAGCTTAATTAACCCTATTGTACAGTAGCTTGGGCTTCTAAACTGTTAAGATTTCTGTCTTTTGGCCATGAGCCGAAGCTACTGTATTCTTTGTACATCTCTATGGTAATTAGTAAGATATAAAGTTCATATACTATACCGTACTGTAATAAATACTCAAGAAAATATAATAATTATTAATTAAAAAATTATGCACAAATTTTTAAAATATAAAAATCAAGAATAGCTTTGTACTTTATTGTATAGTAACTTGGGCTTCTAAACTGTTAAGATTTCTGTCTTTGGGCCATGAGCCCAACCTACTGACTTCTTTGTATATCTCCATCATATAAAGTTCATACTATACCATACTGTAATAAATACTCAAGAAAATATAATAATTATTAATAAAAAATTATACACCAATTTTTAAAATATAAAAATTAAGAATAGCTTGGTATTCTGTTGTATAGTAGCTTGGGCTTCTAAACTGTTAAGATTTCTGTCTTTTGACCATGAGCCCAATTAAGCTGCTGTATTTTTTGTATATCTCCATTTTATAAACTTTATACTATATCATACTGTGATAAATACTCAAGAAATATATAATAAATATTAATTTACAAATTATACACAAATTTTTAAAATATAAAAATGAAGAATAGCTTAATTAACCCTATTGTACAGTAGCTTGGGCTTCTAAACTGTTAAGATTTCTGTCTTTTGGCCATGAGCCCAAGCTACTGTATTCTTTGTACATCTCTATGGTAATTAGTAAGATATAAAGTTCATATACTATACCGTACTGTAATAAATACTCAAGAAAATATAATAATTATTAATAAAAAAATTATACACAAATTTTTAAAATATAAAAATCAAGAATAGCTTTGTACTTTATTGTATAGTAACTTGGGCTTCTAAACTGTTAAGATTTCTGTCTTTGGGCCATGAGCCCAACCTACTGCATTCTTTGTATATCTCCATCATATAAAGTTCATACTATACCATACTGTAATAAATACTCAAGAAAATATAATAATTATTAATAAAAAATTATACACCAATTTTTAAAATATAAAAATTAAGAATAGCTTGGTATTCTATTGTATAGTAGCTTGGGCTTCTAAACTGTTAAGATTTCTGTCTTTGGGCAGTTCATGGCTAAGATTTCTGTCTTTGGGCAGTTCATGGCTAAGATTTCTGTCTTTTGACCATGAGCCCAATTAAGCTGCTGTATTTTTTGTATATCTCCATTTTATAAAGTTCATACTATATCATACTGTGATAAATACTCAAGAAATATATAATAAATATTAATTTACAAATTATACACAAACTTTTAAAATATAAAAATTAAGAATAGCTTAATTAACCCTATTGTACAGTAGCTTGGGCTTCTAAACTGTTAAGATTTCTGTCTTTTGGCCATGAGCCCAAGCTACTAATATAAAAATTAAGAATAGCGTGGTACTCTATTGTACGGTTGATTGGGCTTCTAAACTGTTAAGATTTCTGTCTTTGGGCAGTTCATGGCTAAGAATTCTGTCTTTTGGCCATGAGCCCAAGCTACTGTATTCTTTAATTTGTATATCTCCACGTTTATTCGTAAGACATAAAGTTCATATACTATACCATACCCTAATAAATATTCAGGCAAATAGAATAAATATTAATAAAAAAATCATACACAAGTTTTAAAATAAAAAATTAAGAATAGCTTGGTACTTTATTGTATGGTAGATTGGGCTTCTAAACTGTTAAGATTTCTGTCTTTGGGCTAAGATTTCTGTCTTTTGGCCATGAGCCCAATTATGCTGCTGTATTTTTTGTATATCTCCATTTTATAAAGTTCATACTGTACCATACTGTAATAGATACTCAAGAAATATATAATAAATATTAATTTAAAAATTATACACAAATTTTTAAAATATAAAAATCAAGAATAGCTTGGTACTCTATTGTACGGTAGCTTGGGCTTTTAAACTGTTAAGATTTCTGTCTTTGGGCAGTTCAAGGCTAAGACTTCTGTCTTTTGGCCATGAGCCCAATTACGCTGCTGTATTTTTTGTATATCTCCATTTTATAAAGTTCATACTGTACCATAGTGTAATAGATACTAAAGAAATATATAATAAATATTAATTTAAAAATTATACACAAATTTTTAAAATACAAAAATCAAGAATAGCATGGTACTCTATTGTACGGTTGATTTGGCTTCTAAACTGTTAAGATTTCTGTCCATTGGCAGTTCATGGCTAAGAATTCTGTCTTTTGGCCATGAGCCCAAGCTACTGTATTCTTTAATTTGTATATCTCCACGTCTATTCGTAAGACATAAAGTTCATATATTATAGTATACTCTAATAAATATTCAAGCAAGTGGGGTGGGTGTTGGTGGGGTCGTGCGCGGGTTTTAGAATAAAAAATTAAGAATAGCTTGGTACTTTATTGTATGGTAGATTGGGCTTCTAAACTGTTAAGATTTCTGTCTTTGAGCAGTTCATGGCTAAGATTTCTGTCTTTTGGCCATGAGCCCAAGCTACTGTATTCTTTGTATATCTCCATGTTTATTAGTAAGATATAAAGTTCATATACTATACCATATTTTAATAAATATTTAAGAAAATAGAATACGTATTAATAAAGTTTATAGACAAATTTTAAAACATAAAAGTTGAGATCAAGCATGCAGGTTGGTACCAGAACTGGCCGCCAATGTATATACCCTCTGTGTATTTGCAAGTTCATTATATCAAATCTTGTTCATATACTGCATATAAGCATTCAAGCAATTTTTATCATGATATGTATGCCATAGATCAGTACACCATAGATCTTATATATTAGATTATGTATTTACATCATATGAAACTGTGAGTAGAAATTACATAGAGAAGCTTAATTGCTATGTGCCTTAATGGACTTACTTTAAAAGAAGAGGTTTAATGCAAATTGTAGAGGGTATTTAAAGAGACGGGGATTAATGAATGTCATTCTGAAGAAGGGGCTTGACCCTGAAACGTAATAAAATTTTATTTTTAAATTAAAAAACATTGTTTTTTTTGAAGTTATATATATATATGTATGTATGTATGTATGTATGTAATTTGTCCATCATACCTAGTGGGGACCTCTGCAAGTTGTAGACATACCTTGTGGGGACCTGAGCCAAGTCCCCACAATTCAAGAGCAGTATTTCACTTAAAAACAGAAAAAAAGGCAACTATATTATTCTGCATTGATGTTATTGATACGATATATAGTGAAACAATTCACTGACATTTGATTAAAAACAATGAAGAACAAAACTAACAAAAAATTGGCAATTGTTATAAGTCCCCATAAAGACAATGGACAAGTCGAGTGTAAAAATGTGTCAAACATGTAGGAAATATTATGGGGACTTATACAAGTAGTTTTACATTGTGAGGACTTCGGTACAGGTCCCCACAGTGTCACACCAATTTTACACCATCGTGTACTAGGTCCCCACAATGATTACCCCATGCCAAACATATGGATTGTATATAAACATGCGAGTCTAACGGTATAACACAAAATAAATGTTATATGTCAGCAAAGTTGTGTTGCGGTGCCCTTCCTGAAACTAAAAAGGACAAATAAAGATTAAATGTTTGGTCGAACGGGGATTATTGATGTTATTAGTCATACGATTTTTTTCACTAGTGAAAATTTATCGTACTAGCGTTTTTTTATCGGCTGACATGTTCTTACCCAAAGGTGTAAACATGAAGTCTGTAAACATTAAGGCATTTTTCCTCATAAAACATTGCGTGAGATGATAAAGAAAACATTGCGGCTTCATTAACTTGAAATTAACCTGGTGGCCAAATATCTTTATACCCACCTGTACACTTATATAATAACAAAACTAGCTCATGGTTAGTTGTTTTGTACCATTTTTATTATTTGACAATCCATGCGCACAATTTGTACACACTCACCGACCACTGAGTAATCTATTTACGTACAAAGTTCTCAAACTTTATAAGACTATATTTTCCGTATTTTACAACATTTCGCCACCAATCTTTGCAATTTTACTAATTACAGGATGCTCCTTTTAGCTCTTTTTTAGGAATTGTCTATTAACAACTGCACCGTTTTACAGTCTCAGACATATCTCATCAGAGTATAGAAAATTAATATTAATTAATTACGAACAATTAAGTTAAATATACGCGAGAAATAATGTAATTGGCAAGTTCAGCACTGTCTCATCATGGCATTTTCAGGGGTTTTCAGCTGGCTCAGTTCTACAACACACCACGCATCCTGCAACTCCGCGATCAAACATATGCATGCGTAAGACGTTATACCCTTGTGTATTTTTTCGAAGACCAGGGAAAATAAGAATGTATGGTACACCTTGCGTCAGTTTTTTTACAACTGTTGTTGTTAGCTCGAGAAAATAATTGCACATGTGAAAGTTTGACAGGGATGTTTCTCCCTGCCAGATAAAAAGATAGCTTGCAACAGAAGAAGTACAAAGAAAGTTTTATTTGAATCAGATAACCAGATAAAGAAACGTAATCCAACTTCAGAGTGCTCTGATGCATTCATTATTTATTCTACAGAAATAATTTTTCACAGCTTTAGCTTTTGATTGTCACCCTTTTTGTAAAATTTGAAGAAAAATTGAGCAAATACGAATCAAATCAACATAACCGTTAGAAATCGCATATTTCCACCTTTGAACATTTTTGAAGCAGCGAATAAGAGAAGAAAATTCCATTGATCACGAATCTGTCACGAATAACCAACAACAAGGTTAATAATAAGCATTAATTTTAATTACCTAAGCTAAAATCAATGAATTTTGAAGTCCAAAAACTAAACGCCAGGGGCCGGATGTATCAAAGGCGTTTAGCTTAAACAGTGGACAAGTCTAAAATATGAAACAAGTTTGCATGTTGTATAAACAAACCAGCTTAAGTGATTTGACCTGAGAAGAACAAAAATGTATAAAGCTAAATATTTATTCCATTAAACTCATAATTTGGGTCCCGTACTAGATGTAAAAGTAATTTTTAAATTTCACCTATCCACGCTAAACGCCCCTGATACAACCGGCCCCTGGTCTTTCGAACTGTGAAAGAAATATTTTCGTGTATTAAGTATTGAGCGCCCTAGCGTACACCAAAGTACAATTACCTTTTTTATATACATTGTATGACGACGTTAAGGACACCTAAGAAGCCCTCACAGGGCAAACGTTCATGTACAAATCCCCATGAGGTTAAGAACGTCTTCACAATGTTATACACTCTTTCAGGAGTCCAGATAAGTCTGCACAAGGAAAAACGTCTTGAACAAGTCTACAGTGTGTTCAGAACATCTTATACACCCTTATACACTCAACTTATATAATGACGTTAAGGGGACCAGACAAGTCCTCAAAAGGTAAAAATTCTTGTACAAGTCCCCAGAATGTTCACAACATCTTATACACCATTATACACTCAACTCATATAACGACCTTAAGGGGACCAGACAAGTCCTCACAAGGTAAAAATTCTTGTACAAGTCCACAGAATGTTCACAACATCTTATACACCCTTGTACACTCAACTTATATAACGAGGTTAAGGACACCAGACAAGTCCCGAGATTGAAAACCAGTTAAAATATTTGCTCTAAAGTGTAGACGATCATTGTGTTGTATTATTAATGAACAGTCGGCATGTGCACTACAGTTGAATTACCTGCTAGACCATTAGCGATTGTGCAGTATTTATGCAAATGCATATTATTTTGCTCGTTTTGGGACTTGAGCATTTTTGAGGCATATAAAAACCTTTATTTTTGTGTTGCATCTATACGATGTCAGTGGCGTTTTTTCTGAGACACACTGTTAAATTACATTGGCCGCTCAATCTATTCAGTGCATGATATACAATTTCCAGTTTTACATTCTGTGGTATATATAATATACAGGGTGTATAAAAAAAACGGAGCACATCTTTTGTGTCAAATTATTTCTAAATTACTGAAGCTTATAGCACAATTTTGGACTTGTTTTAAACCACGTTCTTTTCTCTTTCGAACAAGCCGTAATTCGTATTTTTACTCCCAGTAACGTATGTGCTATGACAAATTTAGTAAAAGCTATCGATTTGAGATGCCTTCCAATTATGCAAATTCACTATGTCTTTCATGGTCGCCAGTTAAATTTTTAATTTTTTCACTTATTACATAAATGGAATTTCTGTTAAACTTAATAAAACTTGTTATAAAGCTTTACAGAAGATAACGTACCGTTAACGTGCAATACGAACCAATAGTTCAAGCGTGTATCGACTTCATGAATATTGACATTATGCAATTTCGACAACATTGTGCACGCGCGGATAAACAAAACGCTAATTTCGATCATTATTTTGGCATAAATCTAAGGTTTTTGTTGGAGTATATATATATATATATATATATATATATATATATATATATATATATATATATATATATATATATATATAAATATATATATATATATATATATATATATATATATATAAATAAATAAATATATATATATATATATATATATATATATATATATATATATATATATATATATATATATATATATATATATATATATATATATATATATATATATATATATATATATATATATATATATATATATATATATATATATATATATATATATATATATATATATATATATATATATATATATATATATATATATATATATATATATATATATATATATATATATATATATATATATATATAGACTAGTATTGAGTTTAGAATCATATGAGTAGAGTGCTCAATACCGAAGTAGAGCGGATATAACAAAGAAGACAAACTTGAGTCACTTCATTTAAACATTTATTCACTACAAACTTGTTTCGTATGGTAAGCAAAGCTTACCACACTCATCAGGTGAAATCGCATTTGATGTTGTGCTTAGGAAACTTGAGGTGTTATATACATGATTGGCGTCATCGAAATAGTGTTATATTACAAGGGTTAGCTATTGATTGCAAAGCAGGAAATCTTTCCTATGTCTACAGGCTGATAACAGTTCGTTTCTAGAGTTCAAGGAGCTGAGATGCGGATAATAAATAATTATAAATTTTTCATGTAGGCAAAGGTTGCATCGTTTAGTTTTGTTCGAATAACTATTGCATTTTTTTATGATATTCCAGTTCATTGAATATTGTATGTTTGATTCCTTTAAAAACCAAACGTATTTGCTGAGTGCGGTGGCATGCTTATGCTTAGCGTTTCTAAAAGAATTAGTGTGGTTATTGTAGCGTGTTTTGAATTGCCCCCTCGTGTGCCCGACATAGGTCTTCTCTTCCTTGGTATCTTCTCTCGTCACCGTCGCTTGATAAACCACACTCTCTGTTAGGCATTTACCAGAGAGTGGGCACGAGACACTCTGGCGGCAATTGCACTCTTTACTTGCATCGGTGGTGTTGGTCTGAGGCTGTTTCGCGAGTATAGTTTTGTTGTGGGCTGAGATAACGTTCTGCATGCTTGGCATGCAGCTATAACTTAGCTTCAGCGTGTTGCGGTTCAGTATTTTGTGCAAGGGGTGGCTTTGCGGGAAGCATTCGTCTATAGCTTGAAGGAACTTGTGCCCAATGCTCGTTGCAACATTGGCGCTATAAGGTGGGTTGAACCATATAATGCTTCTTGCTAAGACAAGCCCTAGCATTCGCCTCGCAATACGACGAGATAACCGAAAACGAAAAACATATCATTATCCAGGCAAAGAAATCCCTCCTTTTTAATGGAAACTCAACCTGGTGCAAGAAAACATCAGACTCTCTCTTTGACGTGACCATGGGAAGCTACGACGGCGCGGAAACGTGTGAACTTGTAGGCTCCTACCTACTGTCAAAGTTTGCAACAGAGTACGGCAACGACATCGGTCTTTACAGAGATGACGGCCTCGCAGCATTTAATAAAACGCCGAGAGAGATTGAGAACATTAAGAAACACATTTGTAAGACATTCAGCGACCACAGCTTGAAAATCACCATCGAAGCTAACAAGAAATGTGTCAACTATCTTGATATTACACTTGATCTGAAATCCGCCTCTTACAAACCGTATATGAAACCTGGAAACGTCCCGCAATACGTGAACCGACAAAGCAATCACCCGCCATCAATACTCCGCAACATACCAGAGGCCATCAACAGACGACTATCTAATATATCTTCTGATAAGCAATCGTTTGACTCGGCTATTCCACCATATCAAGAAGCCCTGCAGAAAAGTGGTTACAATTACCCGCTCAAATACAACCCTCAACCTCCAAAACCAAAGCACCCTAGAAGGAGAAGCATTATATGGTTCAACCCACCTTATAGCGCCAATGTTGCAACGAGCATTGGGCACAAGTTCCTTCAAGCTATAGACGAATGCTTCCCGCAAAGCCACCCCTTGCACAAAATACTGAACCGCAACACGCTGAAGCTAAGTTATAGCTGCATGCCAAGCATGCAGAACGTTATCTCAGCCCACAACAAAACTATACTCGCGAAACAGCCTCAGACCAACACCACCGATGCAAGTAAAGAGTGCAATTGCCGCCAGAGTGTCTCGTGCCCACTCTCTGGTAAATGCCTAACAGAGAGTGTGGTTTATCAAGCGACGGTGACGAGAGAAGATACCAAGGAAGAGAAGACCTATGTCGGGCACACGAGGGGGCAATTCAAAACACGCTACAATAACCACACTAATTCTTTTAGAAACGCTAAGCATAAGCATGCCACCGCACTCAGCAAATACGTTTGGTTTTTAAAGGAATCAAACATACAATATTCAATGAACTGGAATATCATAAAAAAATGCAATAGTTATTCGAACAAAACTAAACGATGCAACCTTTGCCTACATGAAAAATTTATAATTATTTATTATCCGCATCTCAGCTCCTTGAACTCTAGAAACGAACTGTTATCAGCCTGTAGACATAGGAAAGATTTCCTGCTTTGCAATCAATAGCTAACCCTTGTAATATAACACTATTTCGATGACGCCAATCATGTATATAACACCTCAAGTTTCCTAAGCACAACATCAAACGCGATTTCACCTGATGAGTGTGGTAAGCTTTGCTTACCATACGAAACAAGTTTGTAGTGAATAAATGTTTAAATGAAGTGACTCAAGTTTGTCTTCTTTGTTATATATATATATATATATATATATGTTAGAGGACAGACGCACGCTGACGGCATTTCAGCGACAAGCCAATCACAGCAATTTTACAATTATCGACAGCCAATGGCGTGCTCTGTTTTGCATAGATCATGATCACGTCAAAAATTCGTCGCACTACAAAGCTTATTTTGACAAAATTGTTCACATTTTTATTATATAAAACAAATAGATTACATTTTGCCCTTGTCTGTTCAGTCATAGATACACCGTAGACGTCATGATAATTATGGTAAGAACATCAGTGACCCACTTTTTTGTTCTTACCACATCATGGCATTATACCATGTATCTATAAATGAACAGACAACGGAAAAATGTTATCTATTTGTTAAATATATATTGCTCTTCCATTGCTATTGGTTATTATATTTTCTTGTAGTTGGCTTGACACAACATCCTTAAAGATTTTATTGAGAAACTTGCAAGTCGTTGCAAGTGAATTATAGACCCTCGAGACTCGCAGTTTACGAGTATTGAGCGATTACGACTAGCGAGTACTCGCGAGTGAATGTACTCGCGGCCGGTAGTGTAATTAACAAATAGATAACATTTTGCCGTTGTCTGTTCAGTTATAGATACACGGTAGACGTCATAATGTGGTAAGAACAAAAAAGTGGCCCACGAGCCACCTAGGCGAGTTGTTTTTACCATATCATGACGTCCACCGAGTATCTACAATCAGTTTCAAAAGTTATTGGGACATAAATATCTGCTTAGTGTAGTTTCTCTGTCACATTTCTCCCCTCGCCGGTCCCCTCCCCGATCAATGTTGTTGAGCCGTTTGTAGAAACTGTAGCAGCTAGAAATGAGATGGACATCGCGAGACAACATTGAGATGGAAGCGCGGGAGAGTAACTTTTCCTTGAATTATAAGCTTCAGGGCTGTCTGTCCCAATAGTTTTGAAAATGATTCTATAACTGAATAGACAACGGCAAAATGTTCTCTATTTGTTTTATATAATAAAAAGTTGAACATCAGTTTGCTAAAATAAGCTTTGTAGTGCGACGAAGACTTTCGCACGCCATTTGATGTGATCATGATCTATACAAAACAAAACGATACGATTCTTTACCAATGAAAAGCTAAAACGAACTCTATTATATAAACTGTTATTTCCTTTAGATTATAGCCTACCAATTCATGTATGTTCCACTGTAGCACAGTACAGTAAAATCATTTAGCGAGTTGGTACAACCAAGGTAGTGAGTGTCCTGAAATTAAAAAAAACCCAATAAAATGGTTAGAAGAAGATAGGTTTAGTATATCCTATGTACGTGGCATGTGAAAGTCTAGAGTTGGGTGAAGGTTGCAAGGTAGAATACAATAACTAGTATACAAGGTAGAATACAATAAATAGTATACAAGAACTCACATCCCATTGCTAATGTGTTAAAAAGACTTCTAAAATTTTGCTTCTAATCTTGCAGCTTTTCTCCCAAGGTTTTTTACTGGTATAGGTGGATTTTTATATTATTATTGAGGGCGGTGCCATAAATGTTAGGGAGGGGGTACTCTGTTTTCTGAATAAATACTGGACTACAGTATTTATTAAGCTTAAAAACATTTTTTTGTGGGAGGGGGGTTATAACTAATATTTAAGGGGTTGAACCCCCCCCCCCAGAACATCTGTATTACTGTATATGTTCACTGGGGTGGGGGTTCCCTTGAGTTACATTAGTAAAAAAGTCTTGCAGTCAGTGAATAATTCAGTAACATACCATGAAACATAACATACCATGAAAGTTTGTACAACATTTGAGTTGTAAAAAAAAACTAAACTCTAATTAAATTCTTTTTGAGAACAGGTAGTACCAGTTAAGTTAGAACATGATTGTATGTATTTCAAGCAAAGCAGAACTTAGAGTAGCTATGGAGTGGAACATCTTATTACAAGAAAATAACCCTTGCTTATCACAAAATTGTGATCACATTGAGATTGCGATTTCTTGATCGGAAGTGCTGACACATTACATTTACACAAGCATTAATTTGTTTTCACAAAACGAACGAGCAGGTGGAATAAATGAGTGAGTTTTTAGGAAACAAATTAACAAATGTGTAAATGCCATAAAAAGCACTTCCCATTAACAAAGTTGTATATTTTATCGAAACTGATATTTACTATTCAATAGATTGCCTTTACCCAACCTAAATTCAGCTCACCGTTAAACATTAAACGACTGGCAAAGAGCACTTTACATATACAAAACCCAAAACAAAACTGTATTATGACATCATAATATAAATGAAAATTACTTTGCTTTTTGATCCAGATCTAGTAGTATAAGGTGAAAACCAGAAGTTTTAAATTCCTCCTTTAAATAAGTGAAGAACACAAAGCCCGTCTTTTTCAAAAACCTCAAAAAGTGAATATAATAAAGCAACTTACATTGCTGTTTGTTATGGTATAACTACCGTGCCTCTTGCCTGCATATTTCTTTTTCAAAAATATGTTTTTGGTTTTCATAGCATTGTAAACATGGGAAATTGCCCAAGTTGTCCAATTTAAACTTAAAATAGACTTAAGCCACAAGAAATAGCCAGCAACTTGAAAAAATCCTTGCCAAAAACTTTGACAACTGTGAACAAATTCACTGGTATGTAAACACAGACTTACGCTGATTGGACAAAACAGTTTTGACATGTGTGAAAAGATTGAGAAAGACTGCAATTGGATAGACTGATCATGACATTTGTTCAGAACAAATCATGAAAACGCTCTTCACACGAGAAAAAAAACTGTGTGTAAATATTGGTATCAATCTACACAAATAACATTTAAAAATGATTAAACTGACATCAGTCTACATGTAGCTATTTTTGGCACATTCTAAAAATTTTGACAAAATGTGCAAGCCTTACTGAACTTGATAACATTTCAAACTAATCTTATAGCATAATTTGGTCAAATACATCTTTATTCTGAAAGTCTAAAGTTTGTGACTTTCTGATTTTGTAGTAACACTCTAATTCAGGAGCTTAGCCAGAGGCCTGTCTACTCGCCTATTTGACGGGCATTTTTGAAAGGTGATCAAAATTAGACAGGCAAAGATATTGAAACAATTGTCAATATGTTGATGATGTCATCACATTCTTATTTCAAAGTCAAAAATCTTCTTATATTGTCTTAAATCTTCTTATAATGATTATAAGAATCAAGAAGATTTTTGTTTTGAAAAAATCTTCTTATAATCATCCCTGGAAAAGCCTGTATTTGCAAAATCTTATATGGAATACAATTTACACAATATTTTACAAATGACGAATGTTGTGAAAATATGAGTGCAATGGTATAAAGAATATTTTTATGAGGTGACAAATAGCATGTTTCATCCTGGTTAAACAAGGCTATAGTCGAATTTTAAAATGGAACACTCCATTCTAATGATATTTGCATGAATGTAAAATGGTTTTAGTCTTACCAAAGACAAGTTTATGAGTTCTGTATCACAGCAGTTCTGTATAACAGTGTATTTTAGTTGTTTATTTCGATTTTTCTAGGTTTCTTCAATTCTTTGTATTTGCAGCGCAGATATAGAGATTACTTCATGGTTGTTGAGTGCGTATGATTTTTATTCACGAGTTGTGAAGGATCGTTAAGCGAACGAGTGAGTTTAGCGATCCTTCACAACGAGTGATTGAGTGAATAATAAAAATCGTACAAACGAACCAACCTTGAAGTAATTTGTTTATTATATGAGTATAAAGATGATTGTATAGAGATACGGATATATGACACTGACAAAAACAAACACATGTAAGCAAAATATTAAAATGGAATTTCTTACCATTTATTGCTTTGTTTTCTTGCTGAAAATGACACCGTGAGGTTCATTTCAAGTTAATGAGGGCACTAATGTCGTCTTTATGATTTTAGGTGGTTGTTTTATCAGTGAAATTGTCTTAAATGTTTTCGGTGAGTTAAAAAATACTTGTAAAATGAGACTGCGAGCAGCCTAGTTACTAGGCTTTCCCCATCGCGTTTCATGAGCGCGGCCACGCGAGGGCCCCTCCCCCCTAAGTATATTTTTGTTCTCGTCTCCAGAAGAAATAAGAAGGCCTAGTACTGGGCTGGGCCGCGAGCAGGTGTTGCACGTTCGGGTCAGCCAATCAAAACGCTGAACGATAAATTTTCACCAGTGAAAAAACATCGTTCGTCCAATCAAAGGCCGTGAACGATGTTTTTTCACCGAGTGAAATTTCATCGTTCTTGATGCCGATTGTTTTACAGCCATATCGATGAATAAATCTCTATACTCATATAATAAGGGACGGACCATTAAATTTTTGAGGGGGTTGGGGGGGTTGGGGTTGGGCAAATACCAAAAAAAAAATTCGCGCACTAAAAAAATACATAGAAAAAATATCGTGCACAAATAAACAAATTAAAAAAAAGTCAAGCAATTTGTTTACAAGGACATATGTGTGTGAAAAAAAAATCCTGCAATGAAATGTGATAGAAAAAAAAATCCAACGTGTTTAACTGGCACCAAAAAAATATGCACAAAAAAATTGCCCACCCCCCCTTCTCAAAAATTTAATGGTCCGTCCCTAAAGTCATTATTCATATCTTTCTAGCGCTATTTTGTTGAAGTTTATTAGATATCACATCCACTGATCCAGCATGTTCTCTTCCCTATAATTTATAATAATTCTAAAGTGTGCATCGTCCTTCAATTTATAATAATTGTAAATTGTAGAGCCAGCTTAAGAACGAAGCAATATTACTGGTTAAAAAATTGCTTGCTCGCCCTTCGGGCTCGCTCTTTAGCTAAATTTGGTGAAGTAGATACAGTTGCAGTGAGTGAGAATAGTTTTAATAACAATTAGATAAAATTAAACAAAAAATAAAAATGAATATGGCTCACCGTCATGAGTTTCAACAGTGATTGTGTCCTCATTCTTGCATTTTTGCCATCGGAAGCTTCCATTATTTCAGACTCGATAACAGAATAATTACCGAAAAAATAGTTAAATTCTGGATCATCAGAAACACAGCATTGATCAGAATCCGAGGACTTTGAAGACATTACCTAGCTGGCCATAAAATCAAACAGACAACGTAATAGACAAGGTAGAAATGTGACCAACCACGGTCCAACTCAAGCTTTCTAGAATTTTAGCATGTCATGCGAACTTACTCCTGCTACGTCACAGGTACCAGGCCACGACGTGCGCTTGGTCAAATAACATATATGTACCCACTGTTTTGCACGAAAAAAGGGAAATAAAATTATTTTTTACCAAAAAAATATATTGGTCCTTCACTTGTCGGTGTACATACCTTTGATTAACTAAGTAAAAAAGATTGGGTAATAAGCACTTTAATGAAAAAAAAATGGTTAAAGTGAATAATTTACATCCCATACTCAAACATGCATGAGTGTTGCAGTGGTACAAGCTTAGCTGTGAATTGTTAATGTTGGTTGGTCTGATTCAAATCCCTCTAGAAAAGTATGATCCATCTACAGGAAGAAGGAAAGAATCTTAATTTTTCAGTTACCATCCCTTACCAAAAAACAACTGACCCTAAGGAATGGGGAGGGGTTGTATTATAGGCTGGGATGCAATAAGATTTGTACAATAAGTATTCTTATGACGTATAACTTTTATATTTTATTCTTTGATCACAACATGACTGACATATTTAAAATGTTTACAATAAAAATAAAGTATTGTATAATACATACTTTATACAATATGTTGCATAAAAATATCAGTAATATTACACAATAAATAGAGTAATTATATAATAACAAAAATAAAATATGATTGAATGAACATGCATTAATAAACTATGTAGTAAGGCCAATAGAGTCATGAATAAGAGCAATTCTGGGATAGCATAGAAATTGCACTGATAAATAGCAGATATATAATTTATAGGCCATGGGCTATAAGGCCAAAACGTAGCTAGAGACACATTTTCTTGGCACCCATCTGAAAAACACCTGAAAACAGGTGATTTGTGATTGTCTACTATTAAATTGTATTACAGCAAAAAAATGGGCAATTTCATATTCAACGATAACAATAACGACTAGTATCATCAGAAAGAACACAAAAAAACTGCATATAAGACTCTTAAAGAGTTTTTTTACTCTTCAAATAGTTTTCAAGTTACACTTTTGTCAAACATCCATTTTTAAGTTAGTAGCCATTTTTTTATGCCCAATTTTCACATATAAAACGAAAATAACTCGACTTGGTTGCATATGCACCAGTGGAAAGCAGCCTTTGCTTTAAAAACATTTATAGACATGAAAGCTATTGTAGGTGCAACAAAAATTTTATAATATCAGCAAAAAGAAATGTAAATGACATTGGCAAACATTAGCAAACATTAGCTTGTCAAAAATACTGGATCAAACTCGTATTTCCGAAACAAATTTGTATTTATTTTTACGATTTTCATGCATATACTGATATGACTGTGCTTTCAGCCAAACAAATCACCTAATTTTGATGAAATAGTTTATTTTTCGCTGACTCAAGTTTGCGGTATTCTTATAGCACTCTTATGAACACAAGATAATTTTATGATGGTCTACATCTTATTCATAGTCCTGGTGTTGTAAAAGATTTTTAAGCAACTCGCGAATGCGACGCAAGTCATCGCAAGCTTTAGTTAAGTATCTTTACATGACCAGAACTGGTAGAAATGTTTGGCCTTGCATGGGAAAAATTTATTTAATTTTATTTATTTTATAAGCTTTCTCGTCATTTTCAAGTCGAATTAAAAATATAGAAGTAAAAAACAGCCTTATTTATATGGTCTAAGACGAACATTTACATAAAATTAGAAATCTAATTAAAGTCAGATGATTAAAACAATACTTCTATTGTCCTTAAACTCAAAGTTTTGCGCTAATCGAGTCCGATTGTACATTGAGTGAAGGCTTTATTTTCCTAATATGAAACATTTCAAAAAGTATTCACTCAAATTTCTACATTGCGTAATATCTCAAAGTTCAAACTAGAGAGCCCAAATTCATCACGATGAACAATCGTAAGGTGTTTTGCAATGGAGGAACAATCTCTTCTATGATCTTCAATGCGTTGAAAAAGGTGCCGAGAAGTAAATCCCACATAGTTTGCATCACACGAGCCACATTTAAAAAGGTATACCACGCATAGTTGATTCATGATAGCTGGCTTGCTCTTACGAGCCCCAAGCGAATCACCGATCTTCTTACTTGTAAACACCGGTTGTATGCGTTGATGTATCTTTGCACTTAGTTGAAGTAGTTGTCTTCTAACTGTGTCAGCCGACTTCTGATCCTTATAGGGCAATAATATTCCACAGGGTGTATCAAAAAAAAGGTAATCGAACTTTGCAGTGTTCTAGCGCGTTCATTATACAATCTACAGAAATCATTCTTTCGCAGGCGGAGAGACCAGGCTTTTAGCTTTCGATTGTCATCATTTTTGTGAAATTTGAAGAAAGATTGGGCAAATACGAATCAAATGAAAATAGCCGGTCGAAATCGCATATTTTCACCGTTGGGAGTTTGTTGAAAATCTGTTGAAATTTAAACCCATTAGGGAATTAAATTACAAAATTAATTAATTGACCAATTTTAGCTTAGGTAGTAAACTTCTGGCATTTTATTAGTGATGTTAATTGTTTCTCATGACAGATAAATGATTAATGAAATTTTCTTTTCTTATTCGCTGCCCTAGTAATTCTCAGAGGTGAAAATATGCGATTTCGACCGGCTATTTTCATTTGATTCGTATTTGCCCAATCTTTCTTCAAATTTCACAAAAATGATGACAATCGAAAGCTAAAAGCCTGGTCTTTCCGCCTGCGAAAGAATAATTTCTGTAGATTGTATAATGAACGCGCTAGAGCACTGCAAAGTTCGATTACCTTTTTTTGATACACCCTGTATATACCTGATCCTCCGACTCAGAAAAACTTTCACAATTGGGTTGGTTACACCATCCTCAAATCTTTTCATGATGTTTTCAAACTTACTATCAGGATATTGCAACGTCTGAAAGGTAGATCTAAGTTTATCACATTCTTTAACGACAGCCTGCTTTGTCGATGACAGCGTAGCAGCACGATCAATCATAGTCCTAACAAGGGCATCCTTGTACCGGTTGTCAACATGGCTGCGGAAATGTAGCAACAAACCAGAATCCGTTGGCTTTCTGTAAACCTCACTCGTCAGGACAGTACCAGACTTCCGAAAAAGCATTCTCAAAAACGGTAACTTGCCATCAACCGCAATTTCCATAGCTAGAAAATTTAATAGAAGGATGCAACTCATTCAGCGTGACCAAGAAATCGGTAGCAGCATCCGCACTGGGCATAAGGGAACACGAGTAGTCAACGAAGCGTTTATAAATCTTCGGCATTGCATCCTTGTCGTGCAATTTTTCCTCTAAAGAACACATAAAGATATTCGCTAACAGTGGTCCAAGGGGAGAACCCATTGCAACGCCATCCTTCTGCTCGTAGAGTACACATTGAACAGAAACAACTTGTCAGCCGTTGCAGCACGTAGCAGTTCGATTAATGCTCTTTCTCCAAGAGAAGCCCATGGATTTTGTTGAGCCAACCATTGCTAAACGCTTTATCGAAAGATGTGAATTGCTTCCTCCAAAGTAGTCCGGTCGCTTAGCGGCAAAAATTGGCAAGATCGTGACAAAGCGGACAAAGTCAGTATTTCTTTCCCCGCGACTCCTAATGACAAATTTAAATGTTTTTGAGGATGTAATAAAGATATTCGAAAAATTTATCATCCCGGGGGGTGAAAAGTTACTTTTTTGAAATAACGGTTCCGAATATTTGTTCATGTTTTACTCAATCATTGTATTTAATTATAAGGTGTTGGGATATTTTTCAAAGACATGGACTTGACAACAGATAAATGGGCACATATAATTTCCTGTTTGATGTTCTCAAATTAAATATCATTGACTGGCAGAGAAAAATTGCCAACCGTTAACGTACCACCTCATGGAGGTAACACCCCCCTGACTTGAAAATTTTAGGCACCCCCTCTCAAATTGTTTGTTTAGGATGCATAGTTAAATCAATTCTAGAGGGGGTGCTCAAGTTTGTCCACGCCAGTAACGATCGTTTGGTTAAGTGATTTCACTATACTGTACAGTATTGTAATAACAAAGCCGGATAAAGAAAGTGGTGTGGTCGTAATGGACAAGACAAAGTAAATTGAATTGCTAAGCGAAGCATCTATTAATAAAACAACTAAATTTACTGTGTGCAGCAAAGAGAGACCCAAGACAAAAGGACATTTCTTGAGAAAGAAAAGCAGCTAATCTCTTGACTGAAGCGAAATTTGCCCGGTGCAATCGTCAATCAACTACATCCTAATGGGTCAAGATTGGCTCATTTATACGGTCTACCAAAGATTCATAAACGACCTCTCTCAATTCGACCTATTTTGTCAGCTAGTGGAACTTACAATTATCTTCTCGCAAAATGAATGGCTTGATGAAAAACTGAAACCGCTTCCTACTAATGAATAAAAGATCCATTCATATTCTCAAATGAAATTCGTAATCGTCGTGTGAACGAGCAGGGCATATCAGTATCCTATGATGTCGTATCGTTGTTCAACAACGTACCTTTGGAAGAAGCAATTCACATCCTTGCCGATAAAGCGTTTAGCAATGATTGGCTCAACAAAACCTATGGGCTTCGCTTGGAGAAAGAGCAATTAATCGAACTGCTACACTGCAACGGCTGACAAGTTGTTTCAGCTCAATGGTGTACCCTACGAGCAGAAGGAAGGCGTTGCAATGGGTTCTCCCCTTGGACCACTGTCAGCGAATGTCTTTATGTGTTCTTTGGAGGGAAAATTGCACGACAAGGATGCAATGCCGCAGTTTTATAAACGCTTCGTTGACGACTCGTGTGCCTTATGCCCAGTACGGATGCTGCTATCGACTTCTTGGTCACGCTGAATGAGTTGCATCCTTCCATTTAGTTTTTCTATGGAAATTGCGGTTGATGGCAAGTTACCGTTTTTGGGAATGCTTTTTCGGAAGTCTGGTACTGTCCTGACGAGTGAGGTTTTTACAGGAAGCCAATGGATTCTGGTTTGTTGCTACATTTCCGCAGCCATGTTGACAGCCGGTACAAGGATGCCCTTGTTAGGACTATGATTGATCGTGCTGCTACGCTGTCATCGACAAAGCAGGCTTTCGTTAAAGAATGTGATAAACTTAGATCTACCTTTCAGGCGTTGCAATATCCTGATAGTAAGTTTGAAAACATCATGAAAAGATTTGAGGATGGTTATTTTGCTGTGTAACCAACCTAATTGTGAAAGCTTTTCTGAGTCGGAGGATCAGGTATATAGAATATAATATTATTATTGCCTTATAAAGATCAGAAGTCGGCTGACACAGTTAGAACACAACTACTTCAACTAAGTGCAAAGATACATCAACGCATACAACCGGTGTTTACAAGTAAGAAGATCGGTGATTCGCTTGGAGCTCGTAAGAGCAAGCCAGCTATCGTGAATCAACTATGCGTGGTATACCATTTTAAATGTGCCTCGTGTGATGCAAACTATGTGGGATTTACTTCTCGGCACCTTTTTCAACGCATTGAAGATCATAGAAAAGCTTGTTCCTCCATTGCAAAACACCTTACGATTGTTCATCGTGACTATGTTGGGCTCTCTAGTTTGAACTTTGAGATATTACGCAATGTAGAAACAAATGTAAGTGTTTACTCTTTGAAATGTTTTATATTAGGAAAATAAAGCCTTTACTCAATGTACAATCGGACTCGATTAGCGCAAAACTTTTTATCAAAGGACAATAGAAATATTTTTTATATAAATAAGGCTGTTTTTTACTTCTGTGTTTTTAATTCGACTTGAAAATGACGAAATAGCTTCGTCGAAATGTTGTCACCTATTTTTGACTAAAAATAATTTTATCGTTCAATTTTGTTATCAAACTTTTTAAGAAAACATTACTCATTTATAAGCTTTGTCACAATATACAGTGCGAACCATAGTATTAGTTTTATATAAGATATTTATGCCGTACGTATTCAAAATGTGCTATTCATTAAAACTTACGAACATCAAAACAAGGCTGTGAGAAGATCCTGGCGATGTTGATATTTGATGTTAGTCACAAGACTAAAAAAATATGGCGTTGTTCCATATTTGCTATTAGTTTCAAAATATGACAACACGATACGATGTCGTTTTTAACTTAGTTGGAAGTGGAAACGACGTTCGTTATCCAAAAACAGCATAGATGACAGCAAGAGAATGTATTAGTTAGAAAATAAACGAACTTGGTGTCATAGTTGGAGGATTTTTCAAAGAATACGTGGAACGGCGGAAAAGAGGGATTCTGGACTTCAAAAATGGATAAGAATCGGAGGTATTAGGCGTTTGAAGCAGGGTTGCCAGATCACTGCATTTTTGAGGCCAAATCGTCATTAGTGTAGTCAAGTAAACAAAGAAAACAAAAGGCAAGTACAAAGAAAAACAAAGAGCATTGTTGAAGATTTGGCCTCAAAAATGCAGTGATCTGGCAACCCTGGTTTGAAGGAGAACTGTTCGTAAATTATCATGATCAACGCTTGTCAACATTTTAAGAAAGTTTGCTTTGCCATATATCTTCAAAACTAGCCATGGTGGATTCCTGGTAAGCAATAATTAATGATTCCAAAAATATACCTTAACTACTGTCATGGAAGAAACGTTTGAAACTGGATTAAGCGAAAAGTGCATGAAAGCACAACGGAATTTTCATGTTTTGACAGACAAGTCGAGATCAACATGATAATGCCATAATGCTGGGAAAAGGAACTTCTGCTGAATGATTTTAGGTACCTGCCAAAGAAGTGGTAGAACGATTATTTAGATCCGTATTATTAACAACCAACATATCTTTATATGTGCCTAAACGTGCAAAAGAGACCTCTGATCCCTATCTCCGCTGTTACGAGCAGAACTCGTTTACTTTGCCACTTTTTTGTTGACTCCTTAGCCTCGCCGGATACGTAGCATCATTGAATATCATTAATCTAACCCATGCATGCATTTTCCAAGCTTTATCATGCTGATTTCGTCTGCCTGTCAAAAGGACAAACTTCCGTGTTGTGCTTTCAAGCATTTTTTACCTCAATCCAGTGCCAAACGTTTATTCCACGACACCAGTAAAGGTACTTTCAGAATTATTATTGCTTACCAGGAATCCATCATTGCTAGTTTTGAAGATATGTGGCAAGCAAACTTTCTCAAAATGTTGACAAACGTTGATCATGATAATTTACGAACAGTTCTCCTTCAAGCGCCCAATACCTCCCATTCTTATCCATTTTAGAAGTGCAGAATCCCTCTTTTCCGCCGTTCCACGTATTCTTTGAAAAATCCTCCAACTATGACACTAAATTTGTTTATTTTCTAACTAAAACATTCTCTTGTTGCTACCTATGCTGTTTTTGGTTAAAGAATGTCGTTTCCACTTCCAATTAAGTTAAAAACGACGTCCTATCGTATTATCATATTTTTGAAACTAATAGCGTAGTCCACCTGAAATATGGAACAACGCCATATTTTTTAGTCATGTGACTAACATCAAATATCAACATCGCAAAGGCCTTCTCACAACTTTGTTTTGATGTTCGTTTGAATATGTACGGCATTAATATCTAATAAAACTAATATCATGGTTCGCACTGTGTATTACATAATTAAAACAACATGATGATTATAATACATTTCGAGCTATCACAGCCTGAATGAAACAGATTAGAATTGAAACCATATTTTTTTGGGTAATTTAAATTTTGCGATGGCTTGCGATACCTTGGACTTCGATTGATTTAGGCTATTTTTCATCAACAAATGCCTATCTTGCAATCATGCAATACCCATCATGCCTTGACTCAACTATGTTCACTATACGTAGAACATTTTTTATTATGTAGACAACCACTGCAATGATTTTCAGTGAGCTTTGATATGAATGAAGACTCCCCCATAGAGAAAGGGAAAAGTCGCTTTCCGCGAAAATATTCGACAGCATATAAGTGTTTGAGTTTACTATAAATAACCATCTGTTGAAAAATTCCTATGACACCGGCATTAGTTAAGCCGATATCATATAATAATTAAATGGCTATATCCTTTATAGGTATAGAGTATAGAGTTTAGCATACTTTGTGTCCAATTCAGTGTTGACATCTTTTAAACCTTTGGTCATTTGTCCTTAAAACCATAACGATCAAAACACCTCAAATTTATTCAAAGAAATCTACAACAAGAAGTTATTTTTGAAGCGATATGTTGTATTTAGTTTCATTTAATTTTTTAATGCATGAAAAGTCGAGGGTTAGAAATTGAGGGTCGAGGAACGCAAATCGAGGGTCGCCTATTGAGGGTCGAGGGTTGAAAGTGGAGGTTCAAATGCCAAGGGCTAAAAGTAGAGGGTCGAAAAGTAAAGGTGATTTTGTATAAGGTATTGGAACATACAAATTTTGTTGATTTACTTTATACAGAAAATCTTTCCTAAATACTGCTGGGAAATTGTGTTGGAGAATTGACGAAGGCGTGATTATTGCTGGACTCTATTCACGGTACATACTAATTCGTACATACCAAACCAGAAAACACAGAAAAGTACTTGCAATTGTTGTCAATAAAAATCCATTTTTCGAATACTAAATTCCCAAATTTTGCTTTATAATTTTGTTTTCTAAACACGATTGCTAAAACAGCAAAATAGATTTCTATTCGGGAGCTAGTTCCAGGTCTTTTACCCGCAAGCAGGTCAGCTAGTATGCAGACGTGGTTACGTGGAAGAAAGACATATCACAGTCAATTTGAAAAAACTTTATAAATTGTATGGAATCTAAGTTCAGCATGTAATTTTTTGCGTAGTAATATAAAAAAGATTTCGCGCCAGCATTTAGGAAAGATGTCCTGTACAAATTAAACGGACAAAATTCTTGGGGTTTTTTCACCTTATGCTCCAGTACGACAATATGAAAACAATTAAATTCCATCTCCGCTTTTTAATCGTCAACCGACCCTCGCCCTCGACCTTATACAGGGTGTCCAAAAAAACCCAAAAACCCACGAGTGGATAAAGTATTGAATAACCGTCATAATTAATAGTAATACTCAGTGTTAACCATTTTTATGCCAGACAAAAGAACTAAGCCTACGAGTGCATATTAAAAATGCAATCAAGTTTTATGCATGGGCTCTTTTAGCCTATTCCTTATACCTACAGGTATAAGTTGTAATCACCTATTGTTAACATTTGAATGCCCTAGCACTTGCAAAATTAAAATATGTTTGTAAAGTACGTTTGTTTTGCTCATGCGAATTTACATTTGTAAATTGTTTTCTCTAAACTCTTAAAGCAAATCAGGCTTAGAAAAAATGAAAACAATTATTAGTCCCGTTATACTTCGAGAGAAATGGTTCAACTAACTCGCGAACAAAGAGTTTTCATTGTGTTAAGTTATACGAGAACACTCAGTACAACTGAAGTGCGAAACGCTTTTCAAGCAAGATTTCCAGATCGCAATCCACCTACGCCAAGCACAATTTTGGAAAATGTAAGAAAGTACCAAAATGCCGGAACGAGTCTAAACCTCAATAAAGGCAATTCTGGTAGAAGAAGAACCATTCGAACTTAAATTGTTAGAGATTTGCTCCAGCAAGACCCTCACGCGAGTGCTCGTCGCAACCCATTCAAATTTCCCGTTCAAGCTTCAACCGGATTACAAAGCATGAGATAAAATGGCACCCATACCGAATACATGTATGACACGAGTTGTTGCCAGGCGACTTTGCCCGTCGATTACGTTTCGCCGTGTGGTTTAACGAACGCTGTAGGCGAGAAAATTTTTTGGTTAATTTACTTATTGGAGACGAAGCATCGTTTGTGATGAATGGCGAAGTGGAGCAATTATAGAATACCTGGCCAGTTCAAAACCCTAACATTAACTCTGACCCAAACCCTAACACCAACCCTAACCCTAATCCTATGTGGCCAGGTATTCTATAATTGTACCGGCAAAGTCAACACACAGAATGTACGACAGTATGTGCCAAAAAACACCCGCCTACATTCAATTTTGAAAGGAGCAATTCTCGAGAGCACCTTACGGTCTGGGCAGCACTCTGTGGAAACGGGATGATTTTTGGGCCTTACTTTTTCGAACGGAATGTAAACGGAATTAGCTATCTCCGAATGTTCAATGAATTTGTCTTCCCGCAGCTCGTGGAACATTTTAATAATCAACATTGGGAGGGAAGGTTTCGGGGTCTTTGGTGGGCTCAAGATGGCGCGCCTGCACATCGCCTTATCGCAGTTACAGATCGTCTGAATAATGTGTTTGGGAATAATCGCGTCATTGGGTTAGGTCATGATGTTGAATGGCCACCTCGATCACCGGACATACACCATGCGACTTTTTTTGTAAGGGTACATTAAAGATAAGGTATTTTCAACTCCTCCGCGCGATATTGACGACTTAAGGCGGATTTCCATTCAGCGCAAAATGTCGCGTGATCGATTTTTAGCGAGCGCTTTCTTTTGAAATGTGTGAAGTCAACCACAGCTAATGAGATTTGTTCCGCTTTACTGTTTGTAATTCAAAAGAAAGCGCTCGCTAAAAGTCGATCGTGTGACATTTTGCACTGAATGGAAATCTGCCCTTACGCCAGAAAATCATCCGCGAATTCAACGCTTTACGAGATCGGCCAGCCTTCGTTTCACGGGCAGTGCGTGATATGCATAGGCGAACAATGCTTTGTGTTGCAAGAGAAGGGGGGCACGTGGAAGGTCATGGCGCCTGATTTTTGTGTCACCAATACACTTATAAATATTGTACCTGTAAATAAAAACTATCTTGTTAGTTTGTTTGATGTCGTCATTTTCCTGGCTGAAACAACTTATACCTGTAGCTAATATTGATAAAAACCAAATTGAATAGGCTAAAATAGCCCATGCATAAAATTTGATTGCATTTCTAATACGCACTCGTAGGTTTAGTTCTTTTGTCTGGCATAAAAATGGTTAACACTGAGTATTACTATTAATTATGACGGTTATGTCAATAGTTTATCCACTCGTGGGTTCAATTTAGTGCTAGGCATTGAAATTCGAACAATAGATCATTTTCAATAGTTTTGGGGTTTTTTTGGGACATCCTGTAGACAAAAACTTAAGCTAAGCTTACACGTGCAATTTTTTTCGATGCGCCGGCAAGGTATCCGGTCGTTTGACCAACGTCCACAACATTACATAAATCACAAGTAAAACTACGTTTAAAATTAATACAAACTGTATTACAAACTGAGTGCAGCTCATTATGAAAATATTTTCGTTTCTTAGCCCATGCTTTGACACTGAAGCTACCAAACATCCTTGGTCCAAAGTTGAGTGCATTAGTTTTTTAGTTCATAATATTATTGCAAGCGAAATTGTAACATATCTTAATAATCACTAAACCTTCAAAAACGACCGGATCGTTGGCGAAACAACCTGAGACGTTGGCGAACTGACAATTGACGAAACGACCACGCAACGGGTCGAATTTCATTTCATTGCTTGCGCGAGAGATGTGCGCAATGCATTTCAATTTAATCTCTTCGGCAACGTTGCTGAAAGTTAAATCATAATCATCATCGGCAACGATTGCAGAAAATATCATATTACACGTGTTACTTGCTCAAACCATGTCCATGAGCCAATTAAATTCGTGTACTCAAATGGTGCAGGTAAAAACTGTTCTTCGGCACGCGTGTCGCGTGTTTCTTGTGTTTTCACAAAATTTTTAAGACATCACAAACAGTGTTCGCTGTCACTGAGAAAATAATGCCTAAAGATTTTATATTTTTTTTAATCTCATTCCACCAAAAGAATTCTGTGTTGTTAATCAGTCTCATCCACAATACAGAAAACATGTATTTAGAAACAAAGCAAGAGAAAAACTCGCAATAAAGTACTTGGCCAGAGGTATAGAATCTAGATCCTCTCGAAGAAATTTCACAGCCTCAAAACGTCAATGCGTCGAAAGGTTAAATGAAGCTTGGAAATGAACGGCTAGGGTAGTCCGGCGGTACGTTGAACATTTTCTGCAACACTGACATTTTTATTGCTAGAAATACTTATAAATTATAAAAATTAAAATGCTTTAGAAGTTGATAGAAGCCATAGGCCTGACTTGATAAGTTTAATTATTTAAAACCAATATCTTGTCTATATCGATTATTGATATCTGTTAAACAATAAATTAACATTTATGTACCTCTTGCACAATTCCTTCTCTGTTGCTGACAGAGAGGAAACAATCTCCTCATTGTGGATATTGGCCCATACTGTTCGTGCTTTGAATGCATCCAACTTCATTCGCGCAGCTTCTCCACCTATTTGAAGAGAAAAACTGATGAATCCAGTATCAAAGATGTAATCACTTCTCTTTTTTAGAGTGCAAAACATACAATAGCTTGAAATTGAGACGATGAAAAGTGTTCAAAAACTATTAATAATTCTTAAACGCTAAAATCTTAAACACCTCTGAATTTACTAATATAATAAATTCGTGACAACGGTAGTGCACCGTAACAATTAGACATTGACCAAACATTATAAAAGTAAGATTGCACTTTATTAGATTAGTATAGGGTCAGGTTAGCTCTCTTGTATTAATGAGCTACTAGTACTATATTATTTCTTTCCGCGGTTGGTTGTTTCTACTGACCATCTTTTCAAATGAAATTTGTGGTATGGTCAATTATAATGAACAACCTTTTTTTCTGTGTAAGGGTGCCTAATAAAACTGAGGCCTGTCCGAGAATGGTCAGGGCATGTGCATCTAATTCTATTTTTTTTCGTTTTCAAGATGGTTTATCAGTATTATGTCCTCTTGACTTGCTCAGCACTACGAACCTGTACCAGCCGATACAAAACATTCGCATGCTGACGCAAAGTTGTTGGTCATGCACGCGAGGCCTTAACTTCGTCGCAAGTTTTTCTAACTCGTGATCACTTGCGATATGTTTGAACAAAAATAAAACCTCAAACAAATTTTTTGTGACCAGTTGCATGAAGACTATAGTGTCCAGTTCACTAGTCTCTTGTTTTAATTAACTTAATAATAAATATAACAGCAGAAATACCCTCATATGGGCAAGAGGTTTTGAAATTTGAAATTTCTTGCCACATTGTGCGGGTCGTTTGACCACCCACGACGCAAGATGCGATTTCTCATGTTCTAAGCTATGTATTGCCATCTCGCATTCTATGTCATCAAGTAAGGTAATCTAAATGTATAATCGCCTCGTAATACCTTGAAGGGATATGTCTCGAAGGTTTTTCCCTTTAAATTTTTAGACCTCTCCCCTCATCTATGCCTACAAGGAGATTGCCCACGACTGCCATTTCCAATGTGCTCTCCTGCATCCTGTAAAACTCTTTATGGACGTGCAGATCATGTCCCAGGTGTTTCTCTAGCCATCCCATTTCGTTCTCATCCATGTGTACTAATTGGGACACGGTGGCGACATATTTCCTCAAAGAGATCGAGGTGATCACGCTTGAGGTTTTCAACTCCACCATACTGCAGGCTTGCCGTATAACATCGTTCCCCTGAATGACTACGTTGACTTTCTGTCATTTACAGCAAAGACGTACACGTTATCACTGGACACACTCGCGTCTTCTCGCGTTGAGATTGATGCTTCCATCGCATTTTTTACGTCTGGTGTGAGAGGTACCGAGACTTTTCGATTTTTTTTCCAATTATTTCCACCATATCAAAGCTTAAATTAAAACAATAAATGTGTTTTTTTCTCTACGCTGACTCGTCACGTTTTTTACAGGTTCATAGATTGATTGACTTGGGTTGACACATTGTTAGGTATAAAATTTTGACAAGGCCTTACAGATTGCTCATCATCACTATTTATGGTATTTAGCTGGATTTTTAGTGCATTCGGAGAAACTAAATATATGAATAATTGCTACAGTAAGCGATGGCGACAAGAGTTTACTAATTGCAAAAACATACAAAACTAGGGTAGTTCGGCGGTACGTTGAACATTTCCTGAAACACTGACATTTTTATTGCTGTTATATAACAATATTTGTAGAAATAGTTATGAATTTTAAATTAAAATGCTTTAGAAGTTGATAGAAGCCATAGGCCTGACTTGATAGGTTTAATTAGTTAAAACCAATATTTTGTCTATATCGATTATTGATATCTGTTAAACAATATATTAACATTTATGTACCTCTTGCACAATTCCTTCTCTGTTGCTGACAGAGAGGAAACAATCTCCTCATTGTGGATATTGGCCCATACTGGTCGTGCTTTGAATGCATCCAACTTCATTCGCGCAGCTTCTCCACCTATTTGAAGAGAAAAACTGATGAATCCAGTATGAAAGATGTAAACACTTCTCTTTTTTAGAGTGCAAAACATACAATAGCTTGAAATTGAGACGATAAAAGGTGTTCAAAAACTATTAATAATTCATGACAGGGCGTTTATAAGATAGGGCGGTGAAACGAGCCGTGTGCCCTGAAACCTGTGGTGCACGCCGCACCCCACACAATCATGTGAACAAATGACAAAAGCTACTTTAGAGGATCGCAAACACATTTCAATCCGACGCCAAAATGGCTGCAATAATATTAAATAACACTCGCGAGAAAAAAGTATTTCACGACCTTGGAATAAATATTTCAAACACAAATCGTTCATTTAATTGCGCATCCTTACCGCATCTATTTTAATTTTCCCGCCATTTTTTTACTATTATTGTCTTGACCTTGACACTTGCCTCAATCCCAGGACGCGGCATTAAAAAATAAAAATGTCTGCCGAACACTTAGCCACGGCGTCGTGTTGGCTTGCATGTCAATGCATATATCAAACGTGAGTTTTTTACAAAAAGTTGAAATAATGGGATTGGTCGTCCTTGGATTTCAATTCAGAGCACAAGGTATTATATAAGTAGCGTTTTATTAGGTATATGGACTGTAGGCATGTTTACAACAGTAGATGTTAATAATAAAACAGCTTATTCTATTTACTCTTGTAGTCAGCTCGTACACGACTCGAGTTGATAGAATAACTGTTAAATATTGCCGTTTCACCGCTCTATCTTATAAACGCCTGCTTCGCGAGCAAAACACACAGGAAATCATGGCCGTAAAGGAGCCTTTATATGTGATAAAACACACGTACATTATCGCAAAATTTTTGTCTCGATTTTCTCGGCCTCTAAAGCAACTGTGTTAAAAAATTCTTTCGTAAACAAACTGACAAGATGGGTGTAAAAGGGATCGGTCGTTTTTGAAGCCATTTAAAAACTCGTAATTCGTGCTTAACTGATAAAGCACTCCTGCTCGTATAATGGTACTTAGAAAGAAGTTTTGTGTGCATAAAAATAATAGAAACATGTTAATGTTTCCACCCTTATTGACTCCCTCACTAAATCATAATTAAACTCATTAGAACTAGAATATGACTCGTTATCTATGTTTCTCTTCTGGTTTATGCAGAAATCAGGTCCTTCATTGTCAAGTGCATATTAATTGTATTCTTGGCTAACTAACCAATAACAACGTTTTAGGAAAGTTAACCATTCGCGATTAGAACAATAGGGTAATTTAAGAATTGGCATTGGTGGATTTGGCAAAAACACAATACACATGTGACGATGAAGAAAGTCATTCAACTCATTTTTTAGCAGAATATATATTCAGTAATACAATGAATTGATTGAAATTTAAGTTAAAATGTTTCCTGAGCTGTACAAGAAAGACAATCATGCACCTTGTGCTTATTTTCATCTCGGCAGAAAACAAATCATCTAAGCAAAAAGCGGCCCGGCTTATGTGAACAACGTTATGTTTCATCCATCTTAACGTTGCGTTGACAGAACAAAAATTGTTGACAAGTCAGTGCGCCGCGCACTCGATTGCCTGCTAACATTTTATAAGTTTTATTATTATATTGTGAATTTTGAATGTTACCTCTAGGTTTAATTAAAAATGATCAATATCGCCAAGGCTAAAACTGCCAATCTCCTCCAATTTTCTTTCATGACATTTTTTCTCACTTCTGCTCATAGGGGTATGATATTTTTTGTCGAGAAATTTCTTAGAACCAGCAAGTAATTGGGGACAGGAAGCATTTGAGGCTTGTTCAGTTGTGCTTTTTGAACGCAAGATTTTGAAGGGTATGTCTCGTTACTTTCTTGCTCCATTCTGCTTCGTACAGCTCCAAAAATAAATCGATGTTTCTTTTTTTGAGCATGTCTTTCTTTCTCAAAGCCTGTCCTTTTACCAAATAGGCAGCCTTTTTGAGGGCATATCCGCATTTGTCGGAGGGCGAAGATGCTTTGAAACGGTCCACTGTAGACAAGGAGTCAGCACTATAACCCCCGAGGGATCTTGCGGCGGCAATTAAATCATCGAAATATTCTGGAGACAGAATGGTTTGAAGAGAAACAGCTGAAGCGCCACAACATTCTCTGACTTTAATGAGCAGTCGAACCCAACAATCGCATTTGAGGCTCTTGGACTCTAGTGCCTGATCTAATCAGTGCACAATCTTCTAAAATTTCTTTTGCTATGAAATCTGAAAATTAATATAGTCAGGTTAGCTTTTGTGTATTAATGTGCTACTAGTAATATTATTTTTATCCCCACCTGGTTGTTTTCACAGACCATCTTGTCAAATGAAATTCAGAGTATGGTCAATTAATGAACAACCTTTTTTCTGTGTAAGGGTACCTAATAAAACTGAGGCCTTTCTGAGAATGGTCAGTGCATGTGCATCTAATTTTTTTTTGTTTTCAAGATGGTTTGTCAGTATTATGTCCTTTTGATTCGCTGAGCATTATGAAAGATGAGTTTAAATAAAGGGTCATACAACATTTGATATGCTCTATTTCATGTATGTATGGGATTAAACAGAACTGTACTTAATAAATTTTTTTCCAATGTCTGGGTTCATGTTTGAGCAAATTTTTCTGCATTTGTCACCGTTAATATCTATTTTATCAGCATAGTCTTATTTGTACCTTCGATCTGCCGATCATTATGAGCTTCTTGGAGTTGAGTGCCTGATCTAATCAGTGCACCATCTTCTAAATTTTCTTTTGCTATTAAATTCGAAATTAATAATAATAGAGACAGGTTAGCTTTCATGTATTAATGGGCTACCAGTAATATTATTATTATGCGTGCCTGGTTGTTTTTACTGCCCATCTTGTCAAATGAAATTCAGAGTATGGTCAATTAATCAACAACCTGTTTTCTGTGTAAGGGTACCGAATAAAACTGAGGCCTGTCCGAGAATGATCAGGGCATGTTCATCTTTAATCCTATTTTTTTTTGTTTTCAAGATGGTTTATCAGTATCATGTCCTGTTGACTTGATGATCATCACGAGAGGTGAGTTTAAAAGAAGGGCCATACAACGTTTGACTTGCTCTATTTCATGTATGAGATTAAACAGAACTGTAGTTACCGTAATAAAATTTTTCCTATATATGGGTTCATGTTTGACTAAATTTTTCTGCATTTTATGGTGGTTAATATCTATTTTTTAACATAGTCTTATATTTACCTTTGATCAGCTTATCATTATGAGCCTCTTGGAGTTGACTTCCCGGTCTAATCAGTGCACCATCTTCCAAAAATTTCTTTTTCTATTGAATTTGGAAATTAATATAGAGTCAGGTTAGCTTTTGTGTATTAATAGCTACTAGTGATATTATTTCTATCGGTGGCTGGTTGTTTTCACTGACAATTTTGTCAAATGAAATTTAGAGTATGGTCAATTAATGAACAACCTTTTTTCTGTGTAAGGGTGGCTAATAAAACTGAGGCCTGTCCGAGAATGGTCAGGGCATGTGCATCTAATTCTTTTTTTTTTTCATTTTCAAGATGGTTTATCAGTATCATGTCCTCTTGACTTGCTCAGCATTACGAACCTGTACCAGCCGATACAAAACATTCGCATGCTGACGCAAAGTTGTTGGTCATGCACGCGAGGCCTTAACTTCGTCGCAAGTTTTTCTAACTCGTGATCACTTGCGATATGTTTGAACAAAAATAAAACCTCAAACAAATTTTTTGTGACCAGTTTCATGAAGATTATAGTGTCCAGTTCACTAGTCACTTGTTTTAATTAACTTAATAAAAAATATAGCTGCAAAACTACCCTCATAAGGGCAAGAGGTTTTGAAATTTTAATTTTCTTGCCACATTGTGCGGATCGTTTGACCACCCACGACGCAAGATGCGATTTCTCGTGTTCTAAGCTACGTATTGCTATCTCGCATTCTATGTCATCAAGTAAGGTAATCTAAATGTATAATCGCCTCGTAATACCTTGAAGGGATATGTCTCGAAGGTTTTCCCTTTAAATTTTTAGAGCTCTTTTCTCAGCTATGGCTACAAGGAGATTGCCCACGACTGCCGTTTCGTGTTTGCTCTCCTGCATCCTGTAAAATTCTTTATGGACGTGCAGATCATGTCCCAGGTGGTTCGCTAGCCATCCCGTTTCGTTCTCATCCATGTCTACTAATTGGGACACGGTGGCGACATATTTCTTCAAAGAGATCGAGGTGATCACGCTTGGGGTTTTGAACTCCACCATACTGCAGGCTTGCCGTATAACATCGTTCCCCTGAATGACTACGTTGACTTTCTATCATTTACAGCAAAGACGTACACGTTACCACTGGACACACTCGCGTCTTCTCGCGTTGAGATTGATGCTTCCACCACATTTTTTACGTCTGGTGTTAGAAGTACCGGGACTTTTCGATTTTTTTTCCAATTATTTCCACCATATCAAACCTTAAATTAAAACAATAAATGTATTTTTTTCTCTACTTTGACTGGTCACGTTTTTTACAGGTTCATAGATTGATTGACTTGGGTTGACACATTGTTAGGTATAAAATTTTGACAAGGCCTTACAGACTGCTCATCATCACTATTTATGGTATTTAGTTGGATTTTTAGTTCATTCGGGGAAAATAAATATATGAATAATTGCTACAGTAAGCGATGGCGACCAGAGTTTACTAATTGCAAAAACATACAAAACTAGGGTAGTCCGGCGGTACGTTGAACATTTCCTGAAACACTGACATTTTTATTGCTGTTATATAACGATATTTGTAGAAATAGTTATGAATTTTAAATTAAAATGCTTTAGAAGTTGATAGAAGCCATAGGCCTGACTTGATAGGTTTAATTAGTTAAAACCAATATTTTGTCTATATCGATTATTGGTATCTGTTAAACAATAAATTAACATTTATGTACCTCTTGCACAATTCCTTCTCTGTTGCTGACAGAGAGGAAACAATCTCCTCATTGTGGATATTGGCCCATACTGGTCGTGCTTTGAATGCATCCAACTTCATTCGCGCAGCTTCTCCACCTATTTGAAGAGAAATACTGATGAATCCAGTATCAAAGATGTAAATAGCTCTCTTTTTTAGAGTGCAAAACATACAATAGCTTGAAATTGAGACGATAAAAGGTGTTCAAAAACTATTAATAATTCATGACAGGGCGTTTATAAGATAGGGCGGTGAAACGAGCCGTGTGCCCTGAAACCTGTGGTGCACGCCGCACCTCACACAATCATGTGAACAAATGACAGAAGCTACTTTAGAGGATCGCAAACACATTTCAATCCGACGCCAAAATGGCTGCAAGAATATTAAAAAACAATCGCGAGAAAAAAGTATTTCACGACCTTCGAATAAACATTTCAAACACAAATTGTTCATTTAATCGTGCAATCCTTACCGCATCTATTTTAATTTTCCCGCCATTTTTTTACTATTATTGTCTTGATCTTGACACTTGCCTCAATCCCAGGACACGGCATTAAAAATGTCTGCCAAGCACTTGGCCATGGCGTCGTGTTGGTTTGCATGTGAATGCATATATCAAACAAGTTGAAAAAGCACAGTAAGATGAAATAATGGATTGGTCGTTTTTGGATTTCAATTCAGAGCACAATGTATTATATAAGTAGCGTTTTATTAGGTATATGGGCTATAGGCATGTTTACAACAGTAGATGTTAATAATAAACAGCTAATTCTATTTACTCCTGTAGTCAGCTCATTACCAGTCGAGTTAATAGAATAACTGTTAAATATTGCCGTTTCACCGCTCTATCTTATAAACGCCTGGTTCGCGAGCAAAACACACAGGAAATCATGGCCGTAAACGAGCCTTTATATGTGATAAAACACACGTACATTATCGCAAAATTTTTGCCCCGATTTTCTCGGCTTATACAACAACTGTGTTAAAAAATTCTTTCGTAAACAAACTGACAAGATGGGTGTGAATGGATAGGTCGTTTTTGAAGCTATTTAAAATACTCGCAATTCGTGCTTAACTGATAAAGCACTCCTGCTCGTATAATGGTACTTAGAAAGAAGTTTTGTGTGCATAAAAACAATAGAAACATGTTAATGTTTCCACACTTATTGACTCCTTTATTAAATCATAGTTAATTAAACTCATTAGAAGTAGAATATGACTCATTATCTATGTTTGTCTTCTGGTTTATGCAGAAATCAGGTCCTTCATTGTCAAGTGCGTATTAATTGTATTCATGCCTAACTAACCAATAACAACGTTTTAGGAAAGTTAACCATTCGCGATTAGAACAATAGGGTAATTTAAGAATTGGCATTGGTTTATTTGGCAAAGACACAATACACATGTGATGATGAAGAAAGTCATTCAACTCATTTTTTAGCAGAATATATATTCAGTAATACAATGAATTGATTGAAATTTAAGTTAAAATGTTTTCTGAGCAGTACAAGAAAGACAATCATGCACCTTGTGCTTATTTTCATCTCGGCAGAAAACAAATCATCTAAGCAAAAGCGGCCCGGCTTATGTGAACAACGTTATGTTTAAGCCATGTTAACGTTGCGTTGACAGAACAAAAATAGTCAACAATTCAGCGCGCGCGCGGTGCAATCGATCGCCTGCAAACATTTGATAAGTTTTATTATTATATTGTGAATTTTGAATCTTACCTCTATGTTGATTAAAAATGGTCAATATCGCCAAGGTTAAAACTGCCAATCTCCTCCAATTTTCTTTCATGGCATTTTTTTGCACTTCTGTTGAAAGGGCTGTGATATTTTCTGTCAATAAATTTCTTAGAACCAGCAAGTAATTGGGGACAAGAAGCATTTGAGGCTTGTTGAACGAAAGATTTTGAAGGGCATGTCTCGTTACTTTCTTGCTCCATTCTCCTTCGTACAGCTCCAAAAATAAATCAATGTTACTTTTTTTGAGCATGTCTTTCTTTCTCAAAGCCTGTCCTTTTACCAAATAGGCAGCCTTTTTGAGGGCATATCCGCATTCGTCAGAGGTCGAAGATGCTTTGAAACGGTCCACTGTAGACAAGGAGTCAGCACTATAACCCCCGAGGGATCTTGCGGCGGCAATTAAATGATCGAAATATTCTGGAGACAGAATGGTTTGAAGAGAAACAGCTGAAGCGCCACAACATTCTCTGACTTTAATGAGCAGTCGAACCCAACAATCGCATTTGAGGCTCTTGGACTCTAGTGCCTGATCTAATCAGTGCACAATCTTTTGAAATTTCTTTTTCTATTAAATTTAGAAATTAAGATAAAGTCAGGTTAGCTTTCGTGTATTAATGAGCTACCAGAAGTATTATTTCTATCTGCGCCTGGTTGTTTTTACTGACCATCTTGTCAAATGTAATTCAAAGTATGGTCAATTAATGAACAACCTTTTTTCTGTGTAAGGGTGCCTAATAAAACTGAGGCCTGTCTGAGAATGGTCAGGGCATGTGCATCTAATTTTTTTTTTGTTTTCATGATGCTTTTTCAGTATCATGTCTTTTTGATTTGCTGAGCATTGTGAAAGATGAGTTTAAACACAGGGTCATACAACATTTGACGTGCTCTATTTCATGTATGGGATTAAACAGAACTCTACTTAATAAAATTTTTCCAATGTCTGGGTTCATATTTGAGCAAATTTTTCTGCATTTATCACGGTTAATATCTATTTTATCAACATAGTCTTATTTGTACCTTCAATCTGCTGATTATTATGAGCCTCTTGGAGTTGAGTGCCTGATCTAATCAGTGCACCATCTTCTAAAATTTCTTTTGCTATTAAATCTGGAAATTAATAATAATAGAGACAGGTTAGCTTTCATGTATTAATGGGCTGCGAGTAATATTTTTTTTATGCGCGCCTGGTTGTTTTTACTGACCATCTTGTCAAATGAAATTCAGAGTATGGTCAATTAATTATTAACAACCTGTTTTCTGTGTAGGGGTGCCTATTGAAACTGAGGCCTGTCCAAGAATGGTCAGGGCATGTGCATCTAGTTCTAATTTTTCTTTGTTTTTAAGATTGTTTGGCAGTATTATGTCCTTTTGAGTTGCTGATCATTATGAGAGGTGAGTTTAAACAAAGGGTCATGCAACGTTTAACTCGCTCTATTTCATGTATGAGATTATACAAAACTGTAGCTAATAAAATTTTTCCTATGTCTGGGTTCATGTTTGCCCAAATTTTTCTGCATTTTATCATGGTTAATATTTATTTTCAAACGTAGTCTTATATGTACCTTCAATCTTCTGATCATTATGAGCTTCTTGGAGTTGAGTGCCTGATCTAATCAGTGCACCATCTTCTAAAATTTCTTTTGCTATTAAATCTAGAAATTAATAATAGAGACATGTTAGCTTTCATGTATTAATGGGCTACCAGTGATATTATTTCTATCCAGGCCTGGTTGTTTTCGCTGATCATTATTTGAAATGAAATTCAGAGTATGGTCAATTAATGATTAACAACCTGTTTTCTGTGTAAGGGTGCCGAATAAAACTGAGGCCTGTCTGAGAATGGTCAGGGCATGTGATCTTTAATCCTATTTTTTTTTATTTTCAAGATGGTTTATCAGTATTATGACCTGTTGAGTTAATGATCATCGCGAGAGGTGAGTTTAAAAGAAGGGCCATACACGTTGACTTACTCTATTTCATGTATGGGATTAATCAGAACTGTAGTTACCGTAATGAAATTTTTCGTATATATGGGTTCATGTTTCACTAAATTTTTCTGCATTTTATGGTGGTTAATATCTATTTTTTCAACATAGTCTTATATTTACCTTCAATCTGCTGATCATTATGAGCCTCTTGGAGTTGAGTGCCCGATCTAATCAGTGCACCATCTTCCAAAAATTTCTTTTTCTATTGAATTTGGAAATTAATATAGAGTCAGGTTAGCTTTTGTGTATTAATAGCTACTGGTAATATTATTTCTATCTGCGGCTGGTTGTTTTCACTGACCATCTTGTCAAATGAAATTCATACTATGGTTAATTAATCAGCAACCTGTTTTCTGTGTAAGGGTGCCGAATAAAACTGAGGCCTGTCTGAGAATGGTCAGGGCATGTGATCTTTAATCCTATTTTTTTTTATTTTCAAGATGGTTTATCAGTATTATGACCTGTTGAGTTAATGATCATCGCGAGAGGTGAGTTTAAAAGAAGGGCCATACACGTTGACTTACTCTATTTCATGTATGGGATTAATCAGAACTGTAGTTACCATAATGAAATTTTTCGTATATATGGGTTCATGTTTCACTAAATTTTTCTGCATTTTATGGTGGTTAATATCTATTTTTTCAACATAGTCTTATATTTACCTTCAATCTGCTGATCATTATGAGCCTCTTGGAGTTGAGTGCCCGATCTAATCAGTGCACCATCTTCCAAAAATTTCTTTTTCTATTGAATTTGGAAATTAATATAGAGTCAGGTTAGCTTTTGTGTATTAATAGCTACTGGTAATATTATTTCTATCTGCGGCTGGTTGTTTTCACTGACCATCTTGTCAAATGAAATTCATACTATGGTTAATTAATCAGCAACCTGTTTTCTGTGTAAGGGTGCCTGATAAAACTGAGGCCTGTGCAAGAATGGTAAGGGCATGAGCATCTAATTCATTTTTTTTTCAAGATTGTTTGTCAGTATTATGCCCTTTTTACTTACTGATCATGACAAGAGATGAGTTTAAACAAAGGGTCATACAACGTTTGACTCGCTCTATTTGATGTATGAGATTAAACAGAACTGTAACTAATGAAATTTTTCCTATTTCTAGGTTGATTTTTGACCAAATTTTTCTGCATTTTATCGTGGTTAATATTTATTTTTTAACGTAGTCTTATATGTACCTTCAATCTTCTGATCATTATGAGCTTGTTGGAGTTGAGTGCCCGATCTAATCAGTGCACCATCTTCTAAAATTTCTTTTTCTATTAAATTTGAAAATTCATATAGAGTCAGGTTAGCTTTTGTTCATTAATTAGCTACAAGTAATATTATTTCTATTCTCGCCTGGTTGTTTTCACTGACCATCTTGTGAAATGAAATTCAGAGTATGGTCAATTAATCAACAACCTGTTTTCTGTGTAAGGGTGCCGAATAAAACTGTCCGAGAATGGTCAGGGCATGTGCATCTAAGACCTCGTTCACACGATACCGGCAGAGTTTGAAAACAGTGTGAAATTCTTACGTTTAGGGGTTGCGTTCACACGATGCCGGTATGAAATTGTGTGAAACCGTAACGCTAACCGTAAGAGTTTGAAAACGGTATACGTACCGTAAGACTTTGAAAACGGAACGAAATTCAACCGTCAGACCACCGTGTGAACGCCTAACCGTAAGAGTTTTATTATGGTTATGCAAAACATTTTAGCGTGCGAATTTCAATAATGAAATGAACAAAAGTTGTAATAAGTATAACTCTACCGGTACCGTGTGAATAGTTGAAAACGTAATGATTTTTAACCTGCAGAGTTTCATACCGGTATCTTGTGAACGGAGTCTAATTCTATTTTTTTTTCGTTTTCAAGATGGTTTGTCAGTATTATCTCCTTTTGACCTACTGATCATTACGAGAGGTGAGTTTAAACAAAGGGCCATACAACGTTTGACTTGCTCTATTTCATGTATGGGATTAAACAGAACTGTAGTTAATAAAATTATTCGTATGTCTGGGTTCATGTTTGACCAAATTTCTCTGCATTTTATCGCGGTTAATATCTATTTTTTGCAACATAGTCTTATATGTACCTTCAATCTGCTGATGATTATGAGCTTGTTGGAGTTGAGTGCCTGATCTAATCAGTGCACAATCTTTGGCCAGCTGATAGTTTCAGCAAATATAAAACTAGAGATAACCCGAATAAGGTGTGCAAAATTGTACATACATTATGCACACCTTATTCGGGATATCTCTAGTTTTAATCAGTGCACCATCTTCCAAAATTTCTTTTTCTTTTTAACTTCTAAATTAATATAGAGTCAGGTTAGCTTTTGTGTATTAATAGCTACTAGTAATATTATTTCTATCTGCGCCTGGTTATTTTCACTGACCATCTTGTCAAATGAAATTCAGAGTATGGTCAATTAATGAACAACCTGTTTTCTGTGTAAGGGTGCCTAATAAAACTGAGGCCTGTCTGAGAATGGTCAGGGCATGTGTCTTAGGAAGTCTTTCTGTAACCAGTGGAGTTATAATCTTTCCCTGCTTAAAAAGTTTGTCAGTTATCACCATGTAGTTTGTATACGATGTTTTTTATATAAGTAAATGGGTAACAAATTGTTCACGCATCTAATTCTATTTTTTGTTTTGTATTATGTCCTTTTGACTTGCTGATCATCACGAGAGGTGAGTTTAAACAAAGAAGGGTCATACAAGGTTTGACACGTTTGACGGCATTAATTAAGCCGATATTATATAATAATTATATGGCTATATCCTTTATAGGTATAGGTATAGATTATAGAGTTTTTCATACTTTTGTGTCCAAGTCAGCGTTGACATCTTGTAAACCTTTGGTCATTTGTCTTTAACCATAACAATCAAAACAACACAAATTTATCCAGAACA